>CABFWO010002930.1:86180-102447 GCA_902155825.1 Timema genevievae
GGGGGGGGGAGATGGTTTCAATTTTTTTGTTACTGGTCTTTGTATTGAATGCTAGCCTCAGGACAGTCTGATAGTATCCATACTTGGTGTTGATGTGCATTTTGAGCTGTGTCTTGTCGAAATGTATTGATCTAAAAGAAATGCTCTTCCTGGTAACCTTTAACATTTTATTTTTACTTTCTTTGGATGTAAAAATTATTTTTGGTTTTCTATTGGATTAACTAGTTTTGTTAGTTTTTTTTTTTGGTATAGTTTTAGGTGAACTGTCTTCAGTTTATAAATAATCTGGTCATGGCTCTTTTTATCACTGTTCTTACCTACAAAAAATAAAATTTATAGTGTTCTTTTTTTAAAGGCTCACGCATAGCTTGTGGTTATATATGAGATATATAATATATAGGTTTGGTTCATCACCTGTTTGTAGTTAAATAAGGTATTTTTTCAATGTACATGGAAAGCGCCCTGTTTCAAATTGAGAAAAACTAAATATTCAATACAAAACCTTATTTTGCAATCGCTAACAACATTTTAACGTTTCGGGTATTTTATGTGTCGGTCCTAAAGACTGGTTTTCCACCTCGAGGAGTGTCTCGAGGCAAGTCTTGAGGTTGTTTGTTATTTTAGTCTTTATTTCACTGGGTAGTAAAAAATACTTTCTAAGATTTATCAAGCACTCACTCACGAGTAGTTTGGCACACACTGACCGATCAAGGGGTTTTGGTTACTACACCCTGCCGGGTTAAAAAAAACCACCTAAACAATAAGGCAAGGTACGATTAAAACAGATTATATAAAAACAAACTACATTTAATTTTACCTTTACATTAATACAAATGGAAGATCGTCTGTAGGAAATATATTTTGGTCCTTTAATCTGACTACACGACTGTCTTGGTTAATCCACACTCGCGTCACACGCCACATTAACAGGTTGTTCATCCGCGTGTATTAATTTATTATTTTGGGAAAAGGACTTTTCGAATAAATGAGCTTCTCTTGGTTATAAAAAGTCTAACACTTTTTCTAACTTAATTTGCTCTTACTACAAACAAGTGATGATTTAAAAATATATATATAATTTGTAAGAAGGTACAGGAAAGGTGGATAGTGACATATGGAAGGAAGAACACAAAATGGCTTTTACAATGAAAAGAAGAACACAGTTCACACTTTACACTGCTGACACTGGACAAAGAGGTGATGGCTGCCTCTTGAAGAAAGTCGATCATTACCTCCCAATCCCTCGACCTAGGTTTAATTCTTTAGGAACACATCAGGGAGGAGTGTGAAACGCATAACGCAACTTCCTAAAAGAGGAACACAAAAAAACACAAGGGAGAAAAAGGATTTTTTTTTTGTTTCCTCTTTTAGGAAGTTGCGTTATGCGTTTCACACTCCTCCCTGATGTGTTCCTAAAGAATTAAACCTAGGTTGGGGGATTGGGAGGTAATGATCGACTTTCTTCAAGAGGCAGACATTTCCTCCTTGTCCAGTGGCAGCAGTGTAAAGTGTGAACTGTGTTCTTCTTTTCATTGTAAAAGCCATTTTGTGTTCGTCCCTTTTATATGTTTTTATCCACCTTTCCTGTACCTTCTTACAAATATAATACAATTAATTACCTCATAAAGGGAAAAGAAGTTTTCTTTATAGAGAAAAAAATATATATGTAATATTTTTCACATTGGCAGTCCTTGCCATTTAAGTAACTTTTAGAAGTAAAATCTCACATACCTCATAAATGTCTAATTTGACTGAATTATCTTCTTTGAACAACAGTCTTGTGAAGTATGAAATTAACACTATCAAGTTTCTTGTATCTTATCTTAATAATTTGTTGTCAATTTACAAAGTGTATCCTGTATATTTTGCTGAGAACATTGCATCAAGTTTTAAACCTGTTATTAAATAGTTATATATTACTATTCCTACCGTGAACTCTGCCCCTCCGGGTCTGGCCGGAAGCAACCACCACCGCTTGTATGGACTATTTGCTTCGTCTTGCATCTAATACCTATGTTGTGTATTTGTGGATTGTAAAATAATATTAATAATTAATTATCGTTGACTTTTCGATGGTTGCTAATAATGACTGTAACACTAATTTGATGCAAGTGTTGTGTTTTTAGAAGCAAAGGTAAAAATATTAATTAAGGGATGAACATTTTTTGCTCTGGTTATGGTCTATTAAATATGACTACTTATTATAATGCTAGTTACAAAAAAAATAATTATATAAATATGAGGGATTAATAGAAAATGAAGTGGAATGCGTTTGATTTGTCTCCGTTGTGTTTCAACAGTAATTATCATTGGTAGATCCCACTCGTTCGGACTGTGAAGAGCTTTGGGATTTGTCGGCAGCAAGACAGTGTGTGGTGTAACCCGTAACGATGAAAACATGGATTTCTTTCTTTCTTTTGTTTAGTCAGATGGGACAGAGCTGTAAGAAACTTAAGTGGGTTGCATGTCACTTCAAGGCGTAATAACCGATAATGGATAGTATTGGTGCAGTGTTAAAAATAAAAAAAAACTTAGTGAATTCTCTTGATTTCTAGACTTTTTTTTAAAATAAAAAACTATTAAAGAGTTTATGGTTCAAAGAAACTAATTGCAGGTTTCATATTAGTGGTGAAAAAGTAACATAAAGACATGTTAAAACTCACATCAGTTCAAAATATCAAAGTTTTTTTTTAACAGAATGCCTTCAAACTTTTTAAGTGCGATTTTCAGAAGTTAATAGACAGTGTGTGTGCGCGCCTAACTGACAACGCCTAACTCTTTTTAGGTGGCTAGTGATGCATTCTAATTTAAGAAACTTCTTTGTTTATGTCAGATATTTTCCTGTGAGGCGTAAATCAGTATGTCTCTCTCTCTATTAATTTAAGGTTCTCTGTTAATTTTTCGAGGTTGGACTAAAATATATTAACAAACAAAAAAACCATCGAAAAGATAAACATAGTAGTGAGACAAAAAAAACATTAATAAATTAATTTTGGACTTTGTAAAGAAGAAGAAATGAAGACTGCAATAAACAAAACAAACTGTTATAATTTTTTTTTAAAGTAACATTATGGGATGTGTAAAGTAAAATAGTGAATTTACAAAAACTCCACAACTTATCTTAAAAAAAAATTGAACTTTTTTCAAAAGTCATTATGATTGTATAGAATAAAACTGAACCTAACGGACCTGAATATAATCTATAGGGTACCTAAACCAAAAGGGTGTGTGTGTGTGTGCGTGCATGCGCACACACGTCGGTTCTTGAAGTGATCGGCTTCGAGTGAGATGTGCTGGTAGATGCGGGTGTTCTAGCGTTTGTTAATTTATGCTCACGTCAGACTGACCTGGGTTCACATTTTATGCACATTTAAAAAAAATATATATATATCACTTCGTGAAAACTGTTTTTCACCAATCAAATTAAATAAAAATCTTAGATGTCTTTTGTTGAAAATATTTTTTTTTCAATGTAATAATAAATATTTTTGGATTTTTGTTGGTTATGTAATAATTGGCTTTAATTTGTTTTGTTTTTAACTTGAACTGCTGTCTTTTCGAGATAAAAAAGTGTCATAAAGTGCAACTCTGTAAAAGAACCAAGCAAGCTGTAGCTAATGTGACCAACACGGAATACCACCGATATTTGTCTCTCAGAGTACCGAGGCAAATGATGGAGCCTTCCTAATACATGTGTGTGTGTGTTTACCAAACTTTGTCCATCTGTTGTTCTGTTATGTCGCTCGACTCCTCGGCAATTGGTCATTAAAACATTAGAGAAGTCCTGAATATTGATATTTTAACTTAAGCTAGAGCTATATTTCGTTATTTAACTTATCTCTTTCAGATATTCACACCGGTGTGACCCTCCTCGCAAAGGGATAATATTGACCTGTGTCAATTATTCTTGTTTAAAGGCCTAAGTATGAATGTTTGGAGCATGAAGGCGGATGTATTGGTAGTAAGTAAATTGGTTTGAGCACTAGGAGGTCGTTTATGGAGCAGGGGCATAGGAACGTTCGTGGGGGGGGGGATAGGGTCAAAATTAACTTGTGGTTTCAGAAATAAAGTTGTCCTTTCTTTATGGATCAAAATACGTTATCAATAGGGGTGCCCTTGACACATGCGAGTTGTTTTGTTCAGATGATAGGTTTAAATAATCTATATGATCTTCCTACCTCCCCAACCCCTAGATTACAAACACACCTGATTGAGAATCAAAAAGTTGGGGCCGGTCATAACCTGAGGGAGTTTACGATTCCCAGAAACCTAAGCCGTGTATGAATAGCATGAATAGCCTATCAAAGAGCCCTTGGAAGCCAAGTGTACTTGTAAGTTGCATTTAACTTGACATAAAGGGCAGAAGTAATTAATTTTGATGCGGTCAAAATTTTATTTCGAGTGTGCTGGTGCACTACCTCACAGCGCACTTTCACTCAAGGGCAGATACAAATTGCCCTTTTTGCGCACTTGATAGTTAAAATAAAATTGTTTTATTGAATTAAAGTACTATAAATTGTGGGGAATAGTATCAAATATACACAAATGGTTAAATAAACCATATTATATTCTTCAAATTTAAAAAAATACACATACGGGAATCAAACCCAAGACCTTTGGCTTAGTACACCAATGTTCTAACCATTAAGCTATCCAGTCGGGCTATTTAATCCATCTTTTTTCAGCATGAAACATTATAATAGTTAAATATTACACTTATTACACGATGGAAAAAAACACTATCAAAATTAAATCTTGTTGCTATTGTAATGTTTGTTTAACAAGTAGCCACTAGGAAGCTCTGCTGTACTATGCAGCCCGAAAAGTATTATGTACTTTAGTGCACCAGAAATGTGTTTGATGTATGCAGTAAAAATGTGCAAGTGTGTAGTGCGCAGACTAATCAGACACGGCCTTAGTAGAACTTTGTAGGTAATAAACGCATTATCTATAAACTTTAACTTTCTTTTTCAACCCTGTTGGTTCAAGCTTGAAGAAAAGATAATTATGTTTGCTAGATGTTTTAAGATTATTGATCTCTTGCGTTTATTTGATACTCCGCTCTTTCGGCGTGTTGATGGGTGATTGTATTGTCCCGGTGAATGTGTGTCAACAGGATTACCATCTATCAAAATTGTTAAGAAATAGTACCAGTATTGCCATTCAAGGCACATATATTTTTATTTTGGACAAATTATTGTTGGTCTAGGCCTTTTGTTTTGTTCTTTTGTACACATTTTGTATCGTCGATTGAATTGACGAGTCGGGGTGGTGTGTGCAGGAAATAAAACTGTTAAAAATAAACGAGAGATGGACAAAGTTTGGATGATCCGACCAGTGGGAAAATATTGTTGATAGCTGAATAAAGGCATCATTTAGGTCCATTGTGTTTTATTGAAAGGATTGCCCGCTGTCTTTTCACTCGATCCTAGCTTCAAGTCAAAGGTGTACTAATGGCCCAAACAGGTTGGATGCACAAGATTAAAATATTATATAACACCAGTCATATGATTTAAAAATCTCTTGTTCCAGATTTTAGAATATAGTTCTTTTTATCCTATACTCTTATGCAGGTATCGGCAAAAGGTCGATCTCTTAGCAATTTTCAATCGATTGCATAATAAAACTACATCGTCATGAAAAGGAAGCTTACCTTGTATTTGTTCCACTATGGTACAGCTTATAAAATATACCCATAGTGTAATCCTTCAAGGTAAGACTGCTGCTATCTTTCAGGGTAAGTGGCATTTAAATTTTATTTATTTTAGGTATTTTCTATAAAGACAGGGATATAAGTATTGGAGGGATTATTGAATTTAAGGAATAAATAAAAGATGTGTTGAAAAAAAATTAGAGTGGAGATTATGTGACTTTTGATAAATGTTGATTGGGGTTCATAAAGATTGCAGACCTCTGTTACAATGAAGCATACAGGCATGATGCTAATGAAATTATTGGGTTTTTTTTATATATAAAGAAAATCAAATTTGGGGACCTAATCATGATGTAGGCAAGAAACTGCATATAGCTAAAAAAAAAACTCCACACTTAATCCATTCTCACTAGCTTTTTCCACACTTCCTTATCCCTACATATTCTCTTCGCTACAACAACATCCACACACCGAGTCATATGATATTTTATTCTTAAAACTCTTAATGTTTCTCTTTTTCTCACATTCGTCTAAAACTTTCAGCCACATCTTACATGGCCTACCCCTTATTTTTTGACAGGATTTGTTAATTGTATCAAAATCTGATCATTGATGGTGCTTATGATGGTTGCTTTATAGGTATAGCCCCTTTATTTTATTAAAACAACCCCCATTTTTATTGATTTTTCTGTTGACAAGCTAAAATGAACCGTCTCTACTTTACAGTAATAATTATTTTGTATATGCCAGGAATGGAACCTAGACCCTCTTGATTCAGGTTTTAGATATCCACAGGAATGAATCGAGCAACCATGCAAAGCATACTCAAATTTACTATTTGTTAGAATAAACATGGATACATATTTTCAACAAAATCTTTGCAAAATTTTTCTATTCTATTTAAAACCATACAAACATCAATTTATTGTAAGTTTAAAAAGTTTTTGTATATCCTTTAAATTTAAACCTAGTTGCATAAAGACAAGGGGTAAGTATAAAGTTGGGCTTGACCTTGAGATAATTATTATCCCAACACGTTGAGTGTCATTGTCAGATATTACATTATTATCTTCACTCAGTCATGATATGTGCATAACTTTCCGTATGAATAAAATACAAATATTATTAACTTGATCACAGATTTATTTCCAAGTTATTCTTGTATTTCAGTTATTAACCCAACAATTAATTAATTAGCATTTAATTATTGACAAATCTATGGATACTACAATTTTATTTGTTCTCCTAAAATGGCTAAGCATCAAAATTTGACAAGAGTTGTATGGTTCCCTCGCCAGGTGATCGACCTGCAGGCATGACTTCGACATGTTTGCCAGACCTTGTGGTCGAGAAAAGGGGGGATGTCTGTATCTGGTGGTTTCCTCGGGACTTTTCGCAGTCCCGTTTGGGGGACAGAACCACAGGTCTGTGAATTACACGCCCTAGTTACTTTAGTTGTTCCTGCTGATAGCCAAGCCCTGAGGCTCATGAACCATTTACAATTGGTTCTAATATCATTTGAACGGTGTGTTAATGTGGTAATTTAATTTTCCCAGAATATGAGGGCCTGTCAAATTTACACACAAGGTTTACCCTTGAATCCTATCTTATGTAGAATACACATATAGTGCCTGAACAATTTATCCTCCCCTCCCTTACGTACAATCACCCCTCCTTCGAACTATTCCTCCAACATGTCATGGTGGATGGTTGCGTCTTGGACGTTACGTTGCGTTATTTGCAAGTAGAATCCAGATTTACGTACCAATAATATTAATGGATTTATAGGGGAAACATCAGAATTGTACCCAAACATTGGTTGAAATAATTTAAAAAAAAAATATTTGTAGCTAATGACTATATAGTTCCAGACATTACAAAAACATTTAAATATACCAACGTTTGATGTATTAAATTTTCTGTTTGATGTTTGTTCATTTTTATGTAATTAAGCGTATATCCCGAACAGGTACAAAGTAAGACGCAATGCTAAAAAAAATATTTTTTTTGATGTCATTAATAAATACAAAAAATGAAGAACTAACAAAAAAAACTGGAGATTAAACTCGGATCGCGTAAGAAGCTTATGAAAAGTTTTATTTGTTATTACATCAGATTTAAGTATTGCTAGCAATACTGTACAATGCCGATAGTATTCTAGGATTAAGCAACTCGATTATTGCCCATCTTCCCCCCTCCCCCTCCGTGTATTAGTACCTGTTGTTTCATGCATACATAAGTTTGGCTAATGGTATAGTGATGGACCGCCTCTGTGGTTGAGTGGTTTGTAGTTCCTGGGTTTGATTCCTGGCGCTTCTAAAAGTTTATCGGTGAAGCAGTGTGTCTGGAACGGGCTCAAAAAGCCTCTAGAGGACAAAGAATGAGGAGCTACTTGAATAAAGAAGTAGGAACTCTGGTTTAGAAAACTGAGATTAACGGCTCATGCAGACCACATGCCAGCCTATATATACAAATGTTGGTGCTATCCTCGGTCGGTATAGTTAGTTTGAGGTCTCATGACATGGGAGGGGGGGGGGTTAACAGGGTTAATTACTCCCTTATCTTTATTGTCTCCATAGTGACTTAAGTAGTCAGGAAGTCTAGGCTTAACATACCACCGTAATTCAAATTAGCCATTTCAAGACGAAACCTAATCAAATACCAACTTTAACTCTACCTACAAAAAATAGTAATACATTTTGGGGTACCATTTGGGTTAAAGAGACCAAATGACCCAAGACCCTCTTTGGTGGTCGTATGATTTAAGACGTCACACAATAAACTTGGACTGCCAATGACGGATCGGAGTTCGAATACTGGGGTGTACTGAGGGTCGGATTTCCTAAATGGTTTTCCACTCTCCGTCCACGCAGTTGTGGATATACTTTCCCTAAATTCAAACTTCCTCCTCCTTAATACACTTATGTTTGATCAAAACGGGTTTTACAGGCACTGTGACACCTTATTAGCACCGCTAATACGCGCTTATGTACTAATCATGCCAATGGTTTTTAGGGATTAGGAAGGTTATATTAGTAGGAAGTGTACCTGCATTTGTGCGGAGAAAGAGTGGAAAACAATTTTGGAGAGAAAAAAATACACCTGACTGAGATTCAAACCTTTGTCTCCTGGTTATCGACAGTCTAGTCTACTGCGAGAGTAGCGCCTTAAGACCATGTGGCCATTGAATCGAGAAAACCTTTGAACTAAAACAGATCAATAGAAGCGTTATAAACTAGTATCATAAAGTGATTTGGTCCCTTATCAGAGTGGTCTGTTATCTCTGCTTATAGTTCCGCTTCTCAAGGTTTCGGTGATAAAGGACCACCAAATGGAAGTTATGTGCATTGGGGTCCGGCACCTTAGCTCAGTCGGTATCGTATTTGTCTACTGAGTTAAGGGTCCCAAGTTCGATTCCTGGCATGATCAAAAAATGTATCATTAGTAAAATGTGGGGTTTACACTTTCACAATGATAAATCAACAACAAGGGGGCTGGTTGTTGTGTCTGTTCTAGATTTAAATTATTTGTATAATTTGTGTGCTGATATAATCAGTTGGTTCAAATCATGCACTGGGGACCCCTGGGACTAGAGGCAATATGGGGGACCTTGAAAATTATGTAGGAAAAATAAAGAGGCAATTCCATCTTAGGGCAAGAATTAATCTATTAGATTAAATGTTGAAAAAAATAATAATTACATTGAATTAGTAAATAATAGTTTTTTGATTATTTTTAACACACTAAGCCTTATAAATTTAGATAAGTAATTGTTCAGATTTGTTCATTTAAGACTTGGTACTGTTTTACTTTTCTATTTAACTGTCTGCGATACTGAGGAAAGGAATTCAGCATATTATTTCATATTTAATGAATTACATTTCAAATGTTTATATTATATGTGATAAACGTTCGTTAATTCATTATTATTACTAAACTCTCTGGTATCCTGTGGACCAAACTTTAATAAACACTGTCCTAAAGACGAATATGTTGTTCGAGAAAGAGGTGTTTTTTTTTTGCAGGGAGTAACGCGTGCACGCTAATAGTGCTGCTCATATCACAGAAGTGCTACCAAGGAGACATCCAGATCCTTCCGCGCGAGAAAGAACCAATCAGCCAGCGGTTTGTGGCGGCATTAGCAGAGAGCATTATCGAAGGTAACTTTTAAAAGAGACAACCTCCATTTTCATTTTATCTTAGTGAGCAAAGCTGTCGCTAACTATTGGTAGGACAGAGGCAAACTATTTTCTACTTTAAATTAGAAGACATAAATAAATTTGTGCCAAATTAATAAAACCATAACCGAATTATTTATAAAAGTTGGTTTTAAAGTTGCTGAATCATTTATTCATTGCTTCAAACGTAGATTCTCATTTATTTGATAAAACAATTAGCTGATTAGCATTTTTTTTTTAGCACCACGTCTTACCACCCATTCGGGTCATACACTTATATACTAATTACACTAATGGTTTAGGGATTAGGGTTTGATTGAGAGGAAGTGCACCCACATTTTCGTGGAAGGAGAGTGGAAACCACTTAGGAAAAACCACCTTCAGTGCACCCGACTGGAATCGAACCCCAATCTCTCTGTCTTCAGCATTCTAGTCTAACATGAGAGTTGAACGTTAGACCATGCCGCCACCAAAGTGGGTAACGATTAGCTGTTTAAGGGTATTAATAATCTCCCATTGGGGGAGAGGGGGGCATGTATTCCTCTCTAACAACTCTCTTGCTTATATGGTCCTTCCAGTTTCTGTGACGCGTCTTGCGAGAACGCTGATGCAAACCTCCCAAAAATGTATTTTAGTTTGCTTAAGAAGTATTCCTAAGGAGAGTTTTAAAATTAAAACACCCCTCTTAATTTATCTTTTTCTGCGTCAATCCCTGAGGGTCACCCCTCGGGGAATGGTTTGAATCCCGGCAGGGTCGAAATTTGATTTTACTTGTCTTGAAAGCAGCAGTGGTACGATAAATTCACAACCAAGCAATTGTGATCTAAAATATGAAATAACCTTCAAGCGAGTGGATAAACATTTTAAAAACAACTATTACTGGTCACGAGTTTGAATAAAATGAGTTGGTGTGAGCCATTAACCATGACTGGATGTCATTTTAAGAGCTCACATTCCGATGAACCATGCTATTATATACAAGATTATGCACGAACCAGAAAAGTATTGAAGTGAAGTGCGGTTCTGTGCATTCTTTACTTGACAACAACATAGTTCTTTTTTTTAATTTTAAACATTTTTAAATTTTGTTATATCCTTTCTGAATAAAGTATAACGGTTTCACTGGTCTCGGTTCCACTGATTTCTAAATCAGAATACAGGAAACCACACCACAATGCTACGTCTGTTTTGAGCTATATTACCTACCTAAGTTAGGTGTTATTCGTGATGTGAGACATTATATGATAAAGATCGCAATAGGATAAGGGGTATTCCTGTATCGATTTATAATTTGTTTCGGTTAAATGTTGATTTATTTGTATTGAGCAATACTCTTGTACATGCATTGACATTGTGGCAGGTAACGAGATCCACGAGCGGTTGCTGCGCCGTGGTGAGCTGCGTCACGTCAACATGACTGTGCCTGAAGCCATTACAGCTGCCGGCTCTAGTATGAGATTCATCTGTGAATGGGTGAGTTTCGTTATCATCTCGAATTGAGATTATATGGTCGAACAAATCTTGCTCGCTGATTGTCAATCAACATTCTGAGACCCGCACTGCATTCGCTCTGTGTCGGTATGGAGCTCACAGTTTGAGTCCCACCCAGGTGCTTTGGTTAGTTTTCTATATGTTATTTTCATCTTAATCCACCCAAACTTTCTTCTTGCGAATGTGGGTGCATTTATTCAAAGTTAGCGCGCTTAGCATAAATGTGTTTTTTAGCACCACATCATACAACCTATACAGATTACACGTAAATGTACTAATTACGCTAATGGATTAGGGATAGAGAATGTTGAATTTAGAATTAGTGTACCTGCATTTGCACGAAGAAGGATAGTGAGAAATCATTCAGGGAAAAAACGCCCTCGGTACATTCGACCGGGATCGACCCGCAATCTCCCCATAATCAGTAGTCCAGTCTATCCTTAAATGGTCTGGTTTGCCGGTGCTGGATGATTGGGGTTTGTATCCCGGCCATGTGCACTGAGGATAGTTCTTTCTTCTAAATGGTACTATACTATCGAGTATCGTCATCATTATCAATTGTCTCCAGCCTGTGGACGGGTCAGTTTAGTAAAATGCATCCATCTTCCTCTATCCTTCCACCATTCTTCCTCCTTTAATTTCTTCCATTCTTCTCCTCTTACTTGAACACTAACTAGCCCCATAGTGTAGGGGTCAGTAGACCTGGCTACGAATCTAGGGGTACTGGATTCGATTCCCGTTTTGTACCTTTGGTATTTTCCCCTTTAGGGGCATATTCCCATTGGTCACCAGGGTTTGGTTAAATAGGCTTAAGCTAGGTTAAGACTCACTCCAGCTCCACAACATCATGTAAACTATCATCTCATTGCGGGTACGACGTGTAGACAACCTCCTATGGTGTACCCTGGGTAACGCTCTGTGCCACCAGAGCGGCTAATAGTCTACATATAAGGCGGCCAAACCTGGATGTCAAAGTCCTTCCCGGTCAAACGTGCTATACGATAAAAAAAACTTGAACACTCCTCCCATCTCTTTCTTGACCCCCTTGTGGTATTTTTTCCTACATAGGCCTACTTCATTTCCAACATTTTCTTCAGCATCCTGTCTTTTTCCATCCTCGTTACATGTCCATACCACCTCACCCTTGCTTCCTCAAATATCTCATGTACTCCCTGTACCTCTCCTCTTTCCCAGATAACTTTATTCCTAATCGTGTTTCTCCTCGTGACAGCTAACTATTGAGTATATTTCCTCCAAATTAATGTAAATATGAGGATTGTCTGATTGCACCAAAAATAAAATAAATATTGGACACACATTTTTATTATATTATTTGTTACCTCTTTAATATTATTTAAAACGCATTCCAAACATATGCAGTCGTAATGAAATAAAGAAACAGCTCAAAAAGTGGAATAAGGCTTTCGTTGAAGTATTTAGGCTAATAAGATCTAGTATCATCCTAGAAGTTCTAGAACATGATACGATGTGGGGTATCTTTGTGTGCAGAAAAGTCTGGTTTATTTACTGGACCTGGAGGAGTCCCTGTATGAACAAATGACCGAGACACTCGCGGAATGGCATCGAAACCCTCCTCCTCGGAGAGGTTCCGACCTGTATGTTGTCCTCATCGCTGATAACCGCTCCGTTCTCTTCATTTTCCAGAAAGATATGGAGAAGGTAACAATATTCTTGTTTCTTGTGTATTCAGAAGGCGTTTTGAAGGATTTGGATGCATATTTCAAATAAACTAAACATTACATGATGGATTAAATAACAAAGCTATTATGTTTTATAATTACATTTATCGCTGCATTTAAATATCATATTCTTTAAATTGAATAATGACACCTGGACATTGGAATCGAACCAGGGACCTCTGTCTTTGTACAACAATATTCTAACCACTGAGCTATCCAGGAATCGATGTGGTTATAACCGTAGTTATCAAATATAATAGCATTGCTATTTATTTCATCATTATAAGCGTATTCGTACAGTTGTAATTATACTATTGGTTAGTATAAAGTCCTCCTGAGTTGAAGGTGGCTGCGTCATCTGAAAACTCGTGATTTTAATGGGTAACTCACATTTAGCTGATGATTTAGTTTACCTCCACTTATATATAGGTTCATTTTATTTAAATTATAACTTAATCACCTCTTCCCTCTCAGTGAACTTACGTGAAAAGACAGGATGGGTAGCGAGACGCGGTGCACGAAATATATTTGTAGTTTGGTAATGTTTCAAATACTTATATTTTTGTAACCTTACTACCCATTAGGGTCATAACCATATGTACTAATTACGCTAGTATGTTTACAGGAAATGTACCCATATTTGCATAGAGAGAAAGTGGAAACCATTCAGGAAAAACAGACAATATTCCCGACCAGGATTCGACCCCCGATCTCCCTGTCATTGGCAGTCCAGTCCATTTCCCTCGTTTGACTCTGGCCCTGATTACTCTGTGTTTATCATTAAATAAAATAATGTGTGTGTATTGTACCCTTTAAGACAACTTCAACCTGCTTTGGTGGCCGCATGGTCTAAGGCGTCGCTCTCGTGTTAAGCTAGACTGCCGATGATGGGGAGATTGGGGTTCAAATTCCAGTCAGGTGAACTGAGGATGGTTTTCCACGCTTCATACAAACGCGGGTACACTTCCTTTAAATTCAACCTTCCTCATCCCTAACCCATTTACGTAATTAGTACATGTGTATGTAACCTGAACAGGTGGTAAGCCATGGTGCTAAAAATTGATTGACTTTGTGTACCCCAGGGGGAGTCAAACACTGAAACTAATCAACATTTCAAATAATTGCTGTTTATAATATTGCCAACACTGCCATTTTGTTTTGCGGCGTTGTAACCACAGGTGACGTTAGTGGACTCTCATCAGCACCTGAACCATGGAGCTATGGTCGCCCAAGTCCCTGGAGCTCGACTTGAGCAACTCTGCGTCTGGTACAACAACGTGTTGAGGAACTATTACGGTTCCAGGCCGGAGTGCTTTGAGCTCAGCTTCCTGTACTTCAAGCGCTATGAGGCAGGCGAAATGGCCGCAGGGTAGACTGACGGGAAAACAAAATACTCGAGACTTGAAAGGGGGGAAAAAAATAGTTTTATATTCTTAAGGCATTACTTTGATGAGCAGGTTACTTTGGAAATTGTGGTGGTAGGTGTGTTGCATAAAATATCACATAATATCAATGTGGAAATTGCTTTTGTTTATTAATTTTTTACAGTAGAAGGTACAAGCTATTTTAGAGAAAACATAACCTAAAAAGATTTATTTTTTGTAGGAAAAAATGGGCAGGTGGTATTTACAAAATATTTACAAGGTTTTATATAGGACAGAAAATAAAAATCTAACCGTGAAGCCCAGTTTTTGAATAAAAACTACCATAGTTTCCACTAAAAAAAAAAGAGTCAAAACATTTAAAAACAAAAATAATTATCAAGTGTTAAATTGTAAACAATCTTAAAAATAAACTAGCTGCCAATAAACAGAAATATCACAACAGAACTATAACATCATTTATCATCATTTTTCTTTTGACTTCTATTTAAAGTTTGTTATTGAGATAAATATATAAGTTATAAAAATGAGTTTGTATTAAGATTAACATTCATTCAAATCTTGAATGAATAAAAGTTATGATGCAAAAAATGTTTAGACTGATTTTTCTAGGAAGTCTGTTCATAAATGTCTTTTTCCCTACCAGAATCCTTTTATCTAGTATTTCAGTAGGAAAAAAAGAGATTTCAGAACAGACATTCTTTCAAAATCAGTGTGTATTTTTTATTTTTTTTTATTTAGCACCACGTCTTACTACCCGTTCGGGTTATGCGCTTAAGTACTAATTACACTAATGGATTAGGAATTGGGTAGGTTGAATTTAGAGGAAGTGAACCTGCATTTGCATGGAGGGTAAGTGGAAAACCATTTAGGAAAAACTACCCTCACTTCACCCGACCGAGATTCGAACCTCGATCTCCCCGTCCTCGGTGGTCTAGCTCAACACAACTGGCGCGTTAGCTAACTACGCTAACGAGGCTCAAAACAACTGGCGCGATAGCTAACTATGCCACCGAGGCTCAACACAACTGGCACGTTAGCTAACTATGCCACCGAGGCTCAACACAACTGGCGCGTTAGCCAACTACGCCACCGAGGTTCAACACAACTGGCACGTTAGCTAACTATGCCACCAAGGCGCAATACGACTGGCGCATTAGCTAACTACGCCGAGGCTCAACACAACTGGTGCGTTAGCTAACTATGCCACCGAGGCGCAATACGACTGGCGCATTAGCTAACTACGCCGAGGCTCAACACAACTGGTGCGTTAGCTAACTACGCCACCGAGGCGGGTCTCAGTGTGTAGTTTTGGTTTTATCTTTCTATTTATGCGTGTGTGTGTTTTTTGTGTATATAGTATAGTAATAATTTTTTTAGCACCACATCTTACTACGCCAATGTACTAATTACGCTAATGAGTCATGGATGAGGAAGGTTGACTTTAGAGGAAGTATACCCACATTCGCGTGGAGGAATATTGCAAATCACCGACAATAGATGTGCACAGATTTGAAAACTTTGACTTTGTTTTGAAAAAAACATTTTTTTTAAAGGTTATGTTCGCGGATAAAATATTCAAATGATATTAGTGTACAAGACAAGGCAGAGAACAAGGCCAAGAAAGGTGATAGAACTGGGAGGAGTAGATTTGGAAGAAGCAAAGAGTGTAAAGTATCTTGGTAGTGTGATTGATGCAAGAGGGGGCAGCAGAGAAGATAAAGTGAGACGAGGTTAGCAGGGAGAGGTTTTCTACAGGTGTGTAAGAGACCTACAATGGAAAAGAGAAGTGTAAGGAAGTTCTGTATAGAACATACTTCATACTCATAATAACGTGAGCAGCGGAAACTTGGACTTTGGATA
>CABFWO010002931.1:9784-34456 GCA_902155825.1 Timema genevievae
CCCCCCCCACTTCACTTCTCCGACATTGTAACACACCTCTTTTTGACACTTTCCTTCAATCTCCCATACTCCCGGAATACCCTCATTTTTTTTTTCTCTTCATGCTGTATCTGTTAACTTTCCTTCCCCCTCTTATTTCTACCGATTCTGTTTCATCTCTTGCTCGACTACTTTGCCAGATTCACAAGACAAAATAGTCCATTTTTGTTTTGTTTTGTATTAGTTTGGTTTTTTTATTCGGAAAGATGTCTTCCTTTATTTTTGTCTCTTGTTTCAAAGAAATTATATCTTCTAGTCAAGTGAGATTGTTGCTGAGGAACTTTATAGTTTTATAAAGTTCTGTGTTTGTGTGTCTTTAGGAGAAGTGAGAAAAGTTCCTCTTAGAAAAGTAATAACAGGATAGTGGAAACTATTTCACGTTAAGAAAACAATTCTCGTTATTTATTAATTTTGATAGTTTATAAAAAAAAGTAGATATATAGTTTAAATAGTTTCTGGGGGGCCCACCCTTGGCAAAGTTTATATTTTTCAGTAGCTTTACCACCCTTTTATTTTCTGAGTCAAAGCTATCAGCATTTAGTTACGTTAATGAGATAGAGAGAGATAATTAAGGTAGATATGAGAAGAAATGTATCTGGATTTGCGTGGAGGGAGAGTGTAAAATGATTTAGGAAAATAATACTTGGTACGTCCGGCTGTGGTTTTCGAAAACTGAGATCCCTCCCCTGCCCCCTCTGACCCTGTATCCAGCAAACAAGACTACAGACTACACGAGTTTGACGTTTAGTTCACGTGATCACCGATGTGGGTACCAGTTTTGTGTTGAACAAAACAAATTAAGACGTACAAAGAGTAACGAGCCAATCTCCTAGTCATAGCCATATAGAAGCTCACACAATTTTGGGAATTTTACACAATATTTTATATTAAATTATTTATTTTACCGACGTCTCACTGCCCTTTCAAGTTAGTTAAGTTAATGTATTAAGGATGACAAAGGTAGAATTCAGAGTAAATATACATGCATTTGCGTGGAGGGAGAGTGGAAAATCATTTAGTAAAAATACACCCTCAGTTCAACTTTCTGATTTTCTTAACACCATGTATTACTACCCGTTCAGGTTTTACGCTTGTGTACTAATTACTCTGATGGTTTTAGGGATGAAGAGGTCATATTTGTAGGATGTGTGCCCACATTTGCTTGTAAGGAGGGTGTAAATAAAACAAATAACAAAATAAAAACCCTAGGTACAATTTGCAGGATTTTTATTACCGCGTCTTACTACCCGTTCAGGTTATACGCCTATGTACTATTTGATTTAATGGTTTTAGAGTTGAGAAAGGTCATATTTATAGGGAGTGTGCCCACATTTGCGTTTAAGGAGAGTGAAAAAATATTTAAGGTAAACAACTTTCAGTACACCTGACAAAAATTCTAACCTTGATGTCTCCATCACAGGCAGTCTAGTGTACTGTGAGAGTAGCGCGTTAGATAGGCCATGCAGCCACCGAAGTGGATTTCTGGAATTCAGAGCCCAAACTCTCCGATAATGGCAAACCAGAATAGGTGAGCATGACATTTAGACCGCGTGACCATCGAAACGAGTTTTAGTTTTAAATTCATTTTTACTAAGCTTATTATCGAAATAGATGACTATTTCTATTTTAACAGGTAACAGGTGCAGTATGCTGTATAAATGCATAAAATTAACTATAATTAAAACATAAAACTTTAAAAAAATAAAAAAACTACTTTGCTACCCAGGAAGCAATCTGTCAAACACTAAAACTTGATGACACCCTTGCGTGACCTGCAAGTTTCGCCTTTAAAGTAGAAAGGTAGATCTACCTTCGTTGTTGTGATAAAAAAAAATAAAAAGAGAGAGAGAGATAAATATGATAGTAGTAGTAAAGAATATATAAAAAAAAGTTTGCTGTTCTGGTCACGGAAGTCTTTAAAATCCGTTTAGGTGCCGTAAAGAAACCATTATCGTATAATTTACAAGCATGCAACTTTTAAACTAAAACACGCGTTCTAGTGCTATTTTACTTTTACCTCGGGTATTTAACATTAACTTTATTTTAATTTGAAGCTTTAGAGGGTTTGGTACTTTTAATGGGCAATAAAGTCTTTTTAAACTCAAATTCTGCATATTAATAGTATTTAATTTTAAACTAATACTGGAGTTTATATTTTATAATAAAAATTAATAGGCTAATATTTAAAAAGTTAACTAGGAAATATTTACAGTTTCTATTTAGGAATATATAAAATCCTAATTAACAAACTGACTAGAGATTAAATGACATTTATAACGTAAGCAGATATAAATTCAGATATGTCAGCATAAAATAATATAATAGACTTTGTTTATTACTATAAAATAATATAGTGGGCTTTGTTTATTACTATAAAATAATATAGTGTGCTTTGTTTATTACTATAAAATAATATAGTGGGCTTTGTTTATTACTATAAAATAATATAGTGGGCTTTGTTTATTACTATAAAATAATATAGTGGGCTTTGTTTATTGCTATAAAGTAATATAGTGGGTTTTGTATTTTAACACGGTGAAACCCCGCTATACCGAATTCCAATAGTCAAAAATTCCGCATGATTCGAACACAATTTTCGTAAAACCAGGAATAAAATTAAGTCAAATGAAATATATGTATTTTATTGTTTAACAAGTTTAAAGTTTAAAGAAAATTGAAAGAAACAATTATATCTGATAATAAATGCTTAATATTTACATGTTGAATTTAACACGATGCGATTTCTTGAAACTAAAAATTATTACAGTACATATTATGTGTTATACATCTCTTAAATAAATTAAAATTTGATTAAAATCATTCAAATTTAATTTTAAAATTCGTTAAAATACTGTATCCCTGTATTCTTCCGTTTAATCCGAATGTTCTCTAATCTTAACAAGTTTCTGTCTCAATTAGTTTGTATTGACAAGGTTCTAGTGTATAAACGTTTCTTTTCACCTAGATTCACTAATTGGATGGTCTAAAAATTAAAAATGGTGTTATGTGACAGCAACAAAGAACTTATTTTAACATCATCATTTAATTGTCTTAGCATATTGTTTCATACTTCGCTTTGACCTTTGTGACCTTTACACACCTTTAATATACTCACATGCTCTCACAATACGGACCAATGACACATGATGGAGGTCTTATATGACCCACCATCTTTCACACACACATGCATCCATCATCCCTTCCTCCTACCAATGAGATCACACCTAAAAGCGTCAACCAATCACAGAACGAGTAAAAAAAAATACCCCAAAAAACATTAAAAGTCTTCAGAAGCAACTTCTTTGAATATACAACAGCACAAAACAGTTCCTTACCCGATTTTAGCTCGTCTTTCACTTCCATAGAAACATCGTGTTTGTTGGTATAGTGAGGTTTTGGGGGAGGGGGGGAGAATGAAGCAAGAATACCGACTAGTAAAGAGGGAAATTTCTTCAGATCTTTTACTTGGATCCGTTTGTTTTCTTTGTTTAGGTCTTTTTTTTTTCAAACGCGTAGTGTTTTTTTTAATACTGTCTGTTTATTATGAGTAGAACATTTATGTGCCTTACTCTCTCGTGTTATATGGATTTATAAATATGTCGGGATCATTTTGAATTTTATGTTATGCTTATTTCAATTCAAAGAGTAAGTATTCCTATTACCACGTCTTACTATCCGATCTGGCTATACACACTTTTGTACTAATTATACTGATGGTTTTAGGGATTATGAAGGTCATATTTAGAGGAGGTGTATCCGCGTTTGCATGGAGCTAGAGTGGAAACCGATTTTAGAAAAAAACACCTTAAGTATACCTGACCAAGATTCGAACATTGATCTCCCCCATCATCGGCATTCTAACTTACTGCTAGAGTGACGCCTTAGAACATTTGGCCACCTAGGTGGGTAGAAAGCAAGTTGTTTCCTTCTTTAATACTAAATATCACTCTTACAAAATCATGACTAAATTTAGATGAGCAAATAGGTGACCTGATGGTCTAGGGGTCCGGGGTTCAATCCTCGGTTCGAGCACAGATTTATCTGACTGCCAAACCCTTCCTTCACCTATGACAAGACGTGTATTAATCACAACTTGTGAATGTGTGGAATGCCAGGCCTCCACCGTGGTTCGAACCGTGGTTCGGATCCCACGTTAAACTGTAGGTCCTCCATTTCATCTCACAATCACCCTACCATTACACATTACCGTAAGTGCGTAGAACCTGAACGGGTAGTATGACGTAGTGCTTATAATAATAATAATAATAATAATAATAATAATAATAATAATAATAGACTAGAAAATAAAACCTGTGTAGGTGGGCACATAGTTGAAATATCAGACTCATAATATCTGGTTTACCGGTGAAGGGGAGATTTGGGCTCGAACGCTAACTGGGTATACGAAGGTTGTAATTTCTACTAAATAACTTACCACACTTCTTCTACATAATTATGTGTACTTTTTTCTGGATCCTACCTCTTACTAATACCTACAGGCCGTCCCAAATAAAACTGGCCTCGAACGCACGGTATTTCAAAGTCTGCGTTTATAATGAGCGCCACCGGCCGCTTTGCACAGCCCCGCACACCAACTAGTAAAGGTTTGTTTACTGGAACTATGCTCAACATCTGGTGGAGAAATGAATCACTGTATTGATCTGTATATTATTAAGACCAAACGGACTAAAAAAGTTAATGCAACGCTAATATTTTTATTTCCCACACTGTGGATTGTGGATGATTCTCCTTTTTCCAAATAATAGGCTTCTTGTTCCTTTTAGATAGCAGTCGCTCTTTATGGCTCCAATCGGGGATTTCATAATGATTCTACCCTAAAATTTCCAATAAATAATTAAGGTAATTTTGACCTAAAGTGGTAAATTAAACTTTAGTAATAGTTCTGCTGTTTATTTGAAAGGTACGTAAATCACAACATTTATGAAAAACTGTATTTTCTTGGACGTCATCATATTACGAACCAACAAGACGTTAGGCCTTTATCTTGAGGTAAAACTAGGCCACGTCACAAAACTCTTGTGAAAGTGTCATCTAGAAAATACACAAAGCCACTTAGAAGACATTCTATCGAATTCCTTAAAGGTATCAAAATATTTTGAGTATGAACCTTCCCTGACATAGACAACCCTTTCATCTCACCGATAGTCCTTCAACGATATCCCATCTTTCAAAGGAGTCTTCAACATCCCTTGTTGAAATCTGAGATGCATCTCATAAAGTTTTTTTCCTTCTAACCATTTTTTTTAAAAGTAGTAAAACTTCTATTATGAGACACATCATCATCATCAACCCCTTGGTAAGAATTTTTTAAGTGAAAAAAACCACCCCTCACTTGTCTTTATTTTGGTTCGTAGTTGAAAAGGGAGGGGGGCGGACGCGCCCCTTGATCTTTTAAAGAGAGGGTGTGTTTTTGGTGCGACATTTATTTTTGGCTGCACGACTAGAAGGGTGGCTTGTGTTTATTTGTAGAAGACTTTAAATAGTAACAACCCTTACAAGAAGTAACAAACATATTTAATTATTTTTTTCTAAAAGGATTTTTCACCGCCTTGTTAGGTTTTTTAAATGACTATTAACGTAGGACCTAGAGAGAGAAAGAAGGCTAATAAAGAATTAGGTAAATTACAAAGTATGATAATTTAATGTGAGGTGGAAGGAATTGTGAGTTGAGGGAAGTATTTTTTAGTTTTTATAATAAAAAACCTTTTCAGACAAAATAAATCAAATATGTCTCCATTAGATATGTTTATTTTAATTATCTACACACGATAATATCAAAAGTTCTTGAATATTTTTCATCTAGGGACTGTATTTTGCCTATTTGCCTTTTATTTTCCTTGATGGTAAGACAAAGACAGATTAAATATACATATATTGAATGTTATTACAAGTACATTATGTTAATTTTAATGTGCCTATAATTGCCTATTCTATTGGTTTTCTCCCCTATTTTATGATTAATTGCCTTAACGAGCCTATTTTATCTTTGTTCTCTCTCTTTTTCACACAGTCTGTATTTTATGCTAAAGAGAGTCCAGTTTCTTAGAAATTATAAATGGTGGTATATTTGTTTGGAGCCGGTTTGAAAATCTACACTTGTTAAACAGCTTCTAATGAGCGTAGATTGGGTGGAGGACAATGGAATCAGTGGTAGTCAATCTTCTGGGAGGAAACAATATACCGTTATAGGATAAATGCTAAGCTTATTCGGGAATGGCAATTTTTTTTATGCCTTGACATCGTGAATTAGAACTCAAATTTTCCAATTATATAAAATATTATGTATGAAAATATAGCCCATTTCACAACTGATAATCTACAAAGCTATTTAGTTATTAATAGTATCTGACCCACTTCGGTTGTCAAATGGGCTAGTGCGTCATTCCTGATAAATTAGTCATTTTATTACATGAGTCTGTACAAACTCACTGACAGTACATTATAAAAATTTGAAAGAGAAAAATAAGATTTTGAGTGAGTTTTATTTACAGAATGATAGCGCTTGGAGATTTGGTTTTTCAATCGACATATTAGGGCTGCTGCATGACTATTAAATTGGTGCATAGCTATTAGGTTGATGCATAACTACTATGTTGGTGTATGAACATTTATTTAGCGCATGACTATTTGATTGGCATGTTATCTACTATTTGGCTAGCAAGCGCATGGCTATTAGGTTAGTGCATGACTTCGTTTAGAGCATGACTATTCGGTTAGAGGTTGACTATTTGGTTAGCAGTTGACTATTTTATTAGAGTATGACTATTTGGATGGTGGTGGTAATAATGATGAATAGCTTTTTAGTTTGTGTTTGACTCTATGGTCAACAGGTGACTATTTCTTTATAACATAGCATGGGACTATTTGCCATGGTGGAATCAGCCTCCCTCTACTGACATGTGACTGTATTTAATAAAATCCATCCTTACAAACCTAAGGATCTATTGGTGCCTATAATGGTGGTCATAGCTTTATGAAAGATAAAACCTAATAAACGAGTATCAGACCCTACAACTCACAGCGACCAAGTAAAAGATGAGTACTCACTTGTCTTGGACCTCGGCTCTCTGGGGCCGTCCACGGTGACCTTGATGGCCTTGTTATAGGTCGCCATCTGCGGGGGGGAGGAGCTTACGGTGATGGTCAGGCTGAAACTCTTCCCTGGAACGATATAATTATAATATAATACTACAAGGAGCACATAAATGAGGAGGTTACCATCTCAGGGAAGGAATTGCTCACTCATGGTGATGGTCAGGCTGAAACTCTTCCCTGGAACGATATAATTATAATAGAATACTACAAGGAGCACATAAATGAGGAGGTTACCATCTCAGGGAAGGAATTTCTCACTCATGGTGATGGCCAGGCTGAAACTTTTCCTTGTAACCATCCACTAAAGCTAGAAGTAACAGGAACGCATAAATGTGGAGGAACTGGCCATTTGAAGGCAGTAAATAAAAGCTCATGATGGTAGATATACGTAATTTTTTCGCTGGAATGATGTAATACAATATTGCAAGGATCAGGAACACAGAATTGTTGAGGAGGGTGCAGGAAGCTAAAGTTTGATAGCTTGGTTCACCTGGAATGGAGAGTAGCTGATGAAGTTGGTCAGAGAGAAACTCTTCTCTGTAACCATAAATAACATTGGACAATAATATAATACTGCAAGGAACAGGAATACAGAATTGTTAAGGAGGGTGCAGGAAGCTAAAGTTTGATAGCTTGGTTCACCTGGAATGGAGAGTAGCTGATGAAGTTGGTCAGAGAGAAAATCTTCTCTGTAACCATAAATAACATTGGACAATAATATAATACTGCAAGGAACAGGAATACAGAAATCGTTAATATGTTGAGGAGGTGTCATTTGCTATTATGACTTGTTAAAGCACTCCTTGAAGGTAGGATGGAAGTAAACTCGAGTTATTTTTCGGCTAAAATAATTAAAATATGTCTCCAGTAGGAACATAAATAGTTTAATTTTCTCCGCGTGGTGGTATTAACAGTTCTTAAATATATTTCAAGTGTGTCCTCTGACTTAATTATAATTATTTATCTTCATTAGAAAACACTCGCATCTTATATCACTATTCTCATAACAGATATTCAAGAATTGTTGGGACTACTTCGTGAAGAAAATTATTAAACTATATCGCCAATATTTTTATTTGTTTTTGATTCAAAAATCTGTTTGCTATAAAAACTTCAAAAACACTCAACATAACTGGCACTCCCTTCCACCCCCCACTGAAGTGCAGATATATATAAAAGCAACTAAGATTAAGGGTAGCTGATAACTAGCACAGTGCCACAAGATTTAAAGTTCACAAAGTACTTAAAAAAATTAATTTTTTATAGCACATTGTTTTATTATGGGCACGCGCCATGGGAGTAGAAAATGATTCCACTGGTTGCATGGTAAATCAAAATTAGGAAAGTGTAGACTATTTTTTTTTCTTGAAGTAACTTCAAATTTTCCAAGATTAAAGGTCGAAGTTCTTTTTCTGTGTCCGTTTCCTTAGCGCGTAGAATTTTTTTATTTAAAATCATTAAAAATTTGACAACGTTACAGAAAACATTCGAAAAAAGAATTAGAGTAAAGAGCGTTAATTTAGATTTGATAATGAATGTATGGTCAAAGAAAACAATGTAAATGGGCTAGTAAATTGTTAGTGAAAAAATATGATCAAACTAAACTTAATAGTGATATAACAAAGAAATTAAGAATTTAATGTACAAACTAATTGTATTGGACCATATTAGACAGGCCTATATGAAACAATAAAATTATTGATAGAATAACGCATTAAATATTTTATAAAAACAAGTACTAATACATATACATAGCTATGAAAAAATTAATGTTTTCTAAATAATTTGCACTAAATTAACAGACAGACAGAATTGTTCGAAACCAATTTTTTGAGCTCTGGGGCTTAATAAAACAGATTCGTCAGAATCTCGAGGTCAAAAATAAGAATGATTACAAGATTGTCTTTGTTTGATAAAGTACGAGTAATAATAATTTGTCAAAATGTTCACATAAATAAAATAATCCCCTCTTATCTTCTAGAGCTTAGCCTAACATAAATGTTACGGCAATTGAAAAGTGAATAGGCCTACCGTGTGTCTGACACCTTGAACACCCTCAACATTCTCTTATATAAAAGTTTATGAGCGATTCACGAAAAGAGATTGGTTTGCAAGCAGGAGAAAGGCAACGAGATGATTACTTATTATTTTTAATACAAGGAAAGGGAGGTTGGGGATCGTGCTGGACTAGAAAAGTTGGTGAAACTTTTTCCTTCCTCTTTCGGTTTGACACCCCCTAAAACCATCTAAACATCCCCGTCATCTCTTCATTTTCTCACCCCCACACCCCTCCTCTCGGTACACCAAGTTTCGTGCGAGGTCAATTCTACAGACTTGAGTGAAAGAGGTAGAGAAGTTGGTCTACAGAGGGGAGAGTTTTCATTTTCAAAACGTTTGTTCGAAGAAACACGCGACCGGAAATTACTTTAAAGTGAAACGGAATATCTCCGGTGAAAGTTACCTACCAGGTTGTTAAGGACTACTTTTCTCCGTGATTCACGGCCTCTCCTGTGGTCAGGTACGTTTGATATTCTTCCATTCAGATAATAATGGCATAACACATATTAAAGGCTATGGTTCAAATCTATGTTAGGGTAGAAGTTTACTATTCAAGAAGGAAATATTGATGTTTATCAAAGCACGCATTACTACCGTATTAACCGGCCCCACGGTGTAATGGTCAGTGCACCTGGTTACAAGCCTAGGTGTCCCGGGTTCGATTCCCAGCTGATTCCTTGGGTATTTTTTTCCGAAAGGGGAATAAGCCCAATGGTCGCCAGGGTTTAGTAAATTAGGTTAAAACTAACACTGGCTCCTCATCATAATAAATCTCATCACATCATCTCATTACGGGTACGACGTGTAGACAACCTCCTGTGGTGCACCCTGGGTAATGTTCTGTGCCAACAGAGCGGCTGATAGTCTACACTTAAGGCGACCTAACCTGGATGTCATGTCCCTCCAGGTCAAATGTACCATACGATAGAAAATAAGCTGCCCAATTAATATTATTATTATTGTTATTATTACTAAGTTGGTTGAATACATTTACACAAGGAACACTAAGAAATAGACACGGACTGTAAAGTTAAAATTTCTAAATCTGACAGAAAATTACTAGATATCCTTTCAAGTATTCATACGTAAAGTCATGTGATCTGTAAATGTCATTTTTGATAGATAATTTAAATTACCTATAAAAACCCTTACAATGATGATAATAATAATAATAATAATAATAATAATAATAATAATAATAATAATAATAATAGTAAAATATTATAAATACTGACAGCAAAAAAGTATGTTTGTATTTTCAAAAGGTTGGTTGCCATAAAAATCCTAATATTAACTAATAAAATTTGGATTTCCAGCAATTCAAAATAAATTTAATTAAATTTTTATTAAAAGTAACATTTAAAGCTTAAAAAATCTAAAATTAACGATATTTTTCTATTTTATGAGCATTATCTTATAGGTATTAATAATATCTCTGAAAATTGATATCTGAAGAATGCGTGGCTTAACGTTTGAATAGGAGAAAGTGCATCTAGTAACTTCTATAGATGTTAGATACGTCTACTCTTATGAAAGTTGATCTAGAACTGTTCTAGCTGTCAGATAAGGCTCTTCCTATGAAAGTAGATCTAGTAACTGTTCTAGCTGTTAGATAAGGTTCTGCCTATGAAAGTAGATCTAGTAACTGTTCTAGCTGTCAGATAAGGTTCTTCCTATGAAAGTAGATCTAGTAACTGTTCTAGCTGTTAGATAAGGTTCTGCCTATGAAAGTAGATCTAGTAACTGTTCTAGCTGTCAGATAAGGTTCTTCCTATGAAAGTAGATCTAGTAACTGTTCTAGCTGTTAGATAAGGTTCTGCCTAAGAAAGTAGATCTAGTAACTGTTCTAGCTGTTAGATAAGGTTCTGCCTATGAAAGTAGATCTTGTAACTGTTCTAGCTCTCAGATAACGTTCTTCATATGATACTTGAACCATATAATTAAACGTCTAAAGGCCTAACAAATCCCGTAAGATCATACGACTGGCCAAGGTTGATGTTTGCCATCTCCTTAGATGATATAGAATTACCTATTCCCGCCCCAAAATGTGCTGAGGGTTGAATCCCCCCTCTATCTTGTGCCCTTGCCCTTTAGTCACTCAGCCAAAGTTTCCCCCGGAACCTAGAAGATGGTATCAAGTTAACAAATGACTGTTCTTCCACTCGCCAAACTCCTTGGGTGCAGTAAGATGGCCACTTTAAAGCACGACTTACGCACGCACACACACACACACACACACACACACACACACACACACACACAGAGCTCCCGCCATTAAACTATGTAGAGAAAGACGAGAATAGCCCCTTCTCTCTCTCACTCACTTCCACGACAACCACTATTCCCGTCTCACTCCCACCCGTTGCGGTGCGGGTGACTGGTACCGCAGGGTCGCGACTATGGCGTGGAGAGGTTTGAGGGGGTGGGGGAGAGTACGGGGAGGGGGTAAGGAAAAGGAAGGGTATTTCCTTTTCTGGTTTTCAAAACGAGAGAAATTGTGGGTGAAAATGTTGGCCAAAACTTGACGTGAGAGATGGGGGTTGTGTGTGGAGGAAATGGTTGGAGGGGGGGGAAGGGAGGGGGGAGAGAACATGCTAGAACGATACAAATCCGAAAATAGTTTTTTTAGCTCCACGTATTACTACCCGTTCAGGTTGTACTCATATGTAATAATAACTCTAATGAGCTAGGAATGAATAAGGTTGAATTTAGAGGAAGTGAACCCACATTTGCGCGGAGGGAGAGTGAAAAATCATTTAGGAAAAACAACTCCCAGTTCACCTATCAGAGACTTGAAGCTTGGTCTCCCTGTCCTCGGCAGTCTAGCTCAACACGAAACTAGCACGTTAGCTAACTACGCCATTGAGGTGGGTATTTCATCCCTAGTATATTGTCTTAGTTAACGTTGGAATGTAAGAGACACAAATCAAGGCCAGTGTTCTAGCATTTTTTATAGCAACACTTTAAAAATATTGCTTCATTTTAATACTGTACACATATTAATATCAACAGTTTGTTGAATATATGTCACGAGCATTGCGGCATCAGATGACAGACTTTGTAAACGAGGAGCTAAAAGTTATCATCAAATTCCAGGACACCCCTGACAGATATTCAACAACTGTTGTCAACATGTGAATAAAACTAAACTATATGTTTCTAATGAAGCAATATTTGATTTATTTTGACCCCAAAATAATTGTATAAAAAATGCTAAGACGTGGTGGAAAAAATTCATCTACTCTCCATCTGTAAGTTGACCTTTCCATACGATGCCGGCCGATGATTTTCATCAAGCCCCCCGCTCCCCCTATAGTATAGTCTACAGGAGAGGCCTTCAACCCGTGGCCCGTGGGCCAATTGATGCACATGGTTACTTTTATTTTGCCCGCTGGCTCAAGAAAAACGTCAATTTATTTCAAGAGAAAAAATTACAAACATATATATATATATAAATTATATATTACATAATCAACCAATAAAATAAATATGTATTTTATTTAGTTAATTTATGTTATTTTATAAACTATTTTTGCTTTTAACGTGAAGAAAAATATTACGTTTTTATTCAAATGTAGGCCTACTTTTAACCGGAAAATGACAACTATAGTAAACAAGACAAATTTCACTACCTCCTGCTGTGAAACAACAAAGAACAAACTTCTCTAGAAATCCTAATCCTTGGCGAGAGTATAATAATGAGCTGATTCTAATATTTTAATACCTATTCAATTCTTATATTGTTGGTACAGTATTACGGCCGGCGCGCTAACAAGAGACATAGTATTTGGCCTTTTCACATAAAACTATTGAAGACCCCTGGATTATTAAGGCGCCAATCTCGTGTTCCACTCGTCAGGGTTGAAATCCCGTTCGGGTCTACAGAGGGTTTTTTCCTATGTGGTTTATGGTTTCCCACTCTCCTTCCACTCAAATGCGGGTAAATTACCTTTAAAATATTTATCCACTCATCCCTACCCTATTAGAGTAGTTATCCTATATGCGTATAGGCCGAGCAGGTATTAGGTCACTGTGATTAGAATACCCTCTGGTTTGTCTATATGCCTCGGACATGGTAACAATCGTTCGGTAAGGATTACAATGTACAGTACATCTTGGAGTACTTAGTAGTTCTCCTGTCAACTGAGATAAGGCTCCAGGGATCGATTCCCGGCATGGCGTGAGCATGTATATTTGGTCTAGATGTTACCTCTTTCACAGTGATAGTTCTATGGCCGGAGAACTGCACCAGAGATAAAGGCTAGCTCGCCATTTTGTTTGATTTATAGCAGCGTTGCTCGTTACTTAAGGAACAACACAACATATTTTTACTAAAAGAAAGAAATGTTTTACGGTCGCAATTATGTTATGTTTTTTAATTTGGTCTCTCCGAAACTACCGCAACGACACAGGTGGGTAGCGGCGCGAACCGGAACTATAGTACCGCAGGACGTCTGCTACTTTCCGCTCTACCCCTTCACCCAACCTTTCCTAGCGAGCAAGGTGTAATGATGACAAGTTATATGGCTGGCTGAGCTCTCTACATACCCATTAATAAGCGCAACCGACCTGCTGGTCTTTTCAAACCTCCCCCTGGATGTGCCTCTACCCGCCGAGTCTTCATTAAACACGATATATAACGTCACTCACCCGTCCACGTAGTCGAGGGGTTCAGGGAGTCCAGGAAATGACTCAAAAGAAGATTACTTTCTTACTTCTTTTTTTTTCAACTTTTCTTGGGACACTTACTCAAAGATAAGAGTTATTAGCACCTGGGACTACACTGTTTTTATATAAAACTTTTCTTGGGCACCTACCTAAAGATAAGAGTTATTAGTGCCTGAGACTACACTGGTTTTTTAATACATGTCCTTGTCCGGACTATATTAATGTTTACATTAGTGGGCTTAAATTGAGAAGGTTGGAATCTATACGGAATGTAGCAACATTATCGTAGGAAACTATTTATAGAAAATCACCTCAGTACACCCGATCTGGGTTCGAAACTTGACCTCTATATCACAAGCAATCCAGACCAGACCATATTTCTCAAATATTTTCATCAAGTTAACCATCCGTTTGGATTATAAGTATAGCCTATATATGTTAATAAATCTAATATTGTAAGAATGAGGAAGCTAGAATAGAGAGGAATTGTGCCCATACTTGCGTGGAGGGAGAGTGGTAAACCATTTAGAAGGAGAAACTCAGTAGTCCTTCACCTGACAAGGAATCTAGACAGACTGACAGATCTCTAAAACTCCTGTCGGGGCGCGGCCCCTGGGCGATGTGGTGGATGGGGTCCGGCGTAGCTAAGACCCCGACAAGGTCATCTGTGTGTGAGGAGGGGGAGACTCCCTTCTCGACACACACTAGCGGGGGTAGCTGGTCAGGGTACCTCCTCGAAGTCCCCGCCGGGCACCTCCGGACCACCGGTCTCAGAAAGGCTGGGGCGGCAGCAAAGAAGGTGGGTGAGGAAAGACGGGAGACATTTCTAAGAGAGTGAAGGTTGTGGAGAAGGCTGTTCAGAGGCTGAGCTCCTGATTTCCTCGTGACTGGGCGAACACTAGGAGGAGCCGACTCCTCCCTCCATCCGGTCCCAGTGGAAGGGGGGTTCATCCCAAGGAACCCAAGGCAGGCTGGCATGGAAGGGTTAGTACTGGTTTTTATCGGGTATCCTAGTACCGGGAATGGGCCTTGGTTCATGTCCGGCGAAATGGTGCCATGCCCGATGGGTTATCAGTGGTTGCACTGCGAAGAGCCACAGAGCTTTTTGATATTGTAGCTGGAAAGGCCTTCTGGAGGTCTCTTAGGAGATTTAGTAAGACCGCTCTGCCTGGACAAGTTTATGTACACTTTTACTACCGAGTTACAACCGTTTCCGACACAAATAATGAATATTGCTCCGATTGAAAATATGAGACAATTTAATGAAAAAATTCTAAAATCCTTTTGCTTCCAATGATATGCAAGAAATATCAAGCTACATTCACCACACGCTGTCAGGAAAAACTTTATTTTACTGTGAATGTTAACCAACTCAAATTCGCCTCACTTTTATAGCAGATTCTGCCAGGGGCTGCCCACTAAGGATGAATCAACGGGCCCTTGTGTGTTTTTTAATTAAGATAGATTAACCGTGATAATCGATTACTCTGCTTGGTGATCTCTTCCGTCAACCGGATAATCGAGGTTTGAACCAACTTTTTTTTTTTCAGGGATTGGGAATTAGTTTAAATCACCCCTCAACGCTACCATTAGGGCACCAGTTCACCCATTGGGTAGAGTGGGTGGAGAGATGAACTACAGCTCTAAGTAGGACTTGGTTCTATTCACAAAGAACTGCACGAGTGGACACGCAGACTAGGTGTCAGCCTCATCTAAACTGAATATCACCTCTGAGGGAACTACATGTCTTTTGGAGGAAAGATTTTTCTTCACTCTCTCGTTCTGTTAACTGTTGCCAAATCTCCTCGCTCTCAGCTACGTCGGGGGGTGGTGTGCTGGAGAAGATGGAGCTAGTGGCAACCTCGACTAACCAGTGCTGCCAAATCTCCTCGCTCTCAGCTACGTCGGGGGGTGGTGTGCTGGATAAGAAGGAGCTAGTGGCAACCTCGACTAACCAGTGCTGCCAAATCTCCTCGCTCTCAGCTACGTCGGGGGGTGGTGTGCTGGATAAGAAGGAGCTAGTGGCAACCTCGACTAACCAGTGCTGCCAAATCTCCTCGCTCTCAGCTACGTCGGGGGGTGGTGTGCTGGATAAGAAGGAGCTAGTGGCAACCTCGACTAACCAGTGCTGCCAAATCTCCTCGCTCTCAGCTACGTCGGGGGGTGGTGTGCTGGATAAGAAGGAGCTAGTGGCAACCTCGACTAACCAGTGCTGCCAAATCTCCTCGCTCTCAGCTACGTCGGGGGGTGGTGTGCTGGATAAGAAGGAGCTAGTGGCAACCTCGACTAACCAGTGCTGCCAAATCTCCTCGCTCTCAGCTACGTCGGGGGGTGGTGTGCTGGATAAGAAGGAGCTAGTGGCAACCTCGACTAACCAGTGCTGCCAAATCTCCTCGCTCTCAGCTACGTCGGGGGGTGGTGTGCTGGATAAGAAGGAGCTAGTGGCAACCTCGACTAACCAGTGCTGCCAAATCTCCTCGCTCTCAGCTACGTCGGGGGGTGGTGTGCTGGATAAGAAGGAGCTAGTGGCAACCTCGACTAACCAGTGCTGCCAAATCTCCTCGCTCTCAGCTACGTCGGGGGGTGGTGTGCTGGATAAGAAGGAGCTAGTGGCAACCTCGACTAACCAGTGCTGCCAAATCTCCTCGCTCTCAGCTACGTCGGGGGGTGGTGTGCTGGAGAAGAAGGAGCTAGTGGCAACCTCGACTAACCAGTGCTGCCAAATCTCTTCGCTCTCAGCTACGTCGGGGGGTGGTGTGCTGGATAAGAAGGAGCTAATGGCAACCTCGACTAACCAGTGCTGCCAAATCTCTTCGCTCTCAGCTACGTCGGGGGGTGGTGTGCTGGAGAAGAAGGAGCTAATGGCAACCTCGACTAACCAGTGCTACCAAATCTCTTCGCTCTCAGCTACGTCGGGGGGTGGTGTGCTGGAGAAGAAGGAGCTAATGGCAACCTCGACTAACCAGCGTTGCCAAACTTGTCTTATATTTAAAGGAAGATTCACTGTAATAATACAAGAGAATAACAACGCTGTTGTAACCCGCTTCGGTGGCTGCATTGTCTAAGGTGTCATTCTCAGAATATACAAGATTGCCGATGATGGGGAGATCAAGGTTAAAATCCCGATCTGGTGCAATATAGGTTGTTTTGTTTTTTCCACAATAGTTATTCACTTTCTCTCTACGCAAATGCGGTTTCATCGCCTCCAAATCCAATCCTTCTCATCCCTAACACATTAACGTAACAAGTACATATGATTCTAACCCGAACGGGTAGTAAGACGAGATTATAAAAAAAGCTGTTTTCCAATAGTAGCCACGCAGTTCTTTCAGATATGATATCCAGTGTTGTCTGGGTTTGTCACTGACCATTAGGTCGGGGTCCGAATCCCGGCTGGGTATAGGGAAAAGGGTTTCTTCTTAAAATGCGGCTAAAGGGAGCGCAAGTATTTTTACAGTTTTTAACAGAATATAAATTTTTCGCCAAAATAAATCAAATATTTCTCCAGTAGCAATATTGAGTTAAGTTTTCTGCACATGCTGATATCAACAACTCTTGAATATCTGTCAAGGATGTCCTGGAATTTTGTCAAAACTTTTTAAATAGAGAGAAAAAGTTTTGACAAAATTCCAGGACACCTTTGACAGATATTTAAGATATGTTAATATTAGCATGTGCAGAAAACTAAACTCAATGTTGCTACTGAAGAAATATTTGATTTATTTTGGCCAAAAAAATGTAATGCTATAAAAACTGTAAAATTACTCGCGCTCCCTTTATTCTTGACATATGATCATAAGATGTGAATAACAAGTCTGTACGAGAGCCATCAAACTGTTTTGGATGTGGCCCCGTGTACATACAGACATGTGACAGAGAGAGGGACAGAAATACAGACATGTGATGGACAGAGGGACAGAAATACAGACCTGTTACAGACAGAGGGACAGAAATATGGACATGTGATAGAGAGGGACAGAAATACAGACATGTGACAGACAGAGGGACAGAAATACGGACATGTGACAGACAAAGGGACAGAAATATGGACATGTGATAGAGAGGGACAGAAATACAGACATGTGACAGACAGAGGGACAGAAATACGGACATGTGACAGACAGAGGGACAGAAATACGGACATGTGATAGACAGAAGGACAGAAATACAGACATGTGATAGACAGAGGGACAGAAATACAGACATGTGACAGACAGAGGGACAGAAATACATACATGTTATGGACAGAGAGACAGAAATACAGACATGTGATGGACAGAGGGACAGAAATACAGACATGTGATAACAAACAGACAGAAGAATCAACAGAATTGTAAAACCCAACTACTTGAGTTCAAAGACATATAAAGCGACAAGATGCATCATAATGTAAATGTTAAAAACGTTGTTCCGTGACTACTGTTCATTTTAGGTACCCTACGAGAAAGTGAAAACGGTCCTGTTTTAATACAGGTCGGTTGCGTGGGTATAAACGTCTTTTTCACCGAGGAGAACGATGACAAATGAAGAGCGGAAATGCGCGCCGTGGGCCCCACGGGGTGACCAACCTCCCCCCCACACCAGGTTTGTAAGACGGTACCCTCCAACCCCTCCCAACGCCCCCTTTTCCCTCGTACTAACAGCTGGACCTGTTGGTAGGTGGATATCCTTATAGATTTAATAACACTTTCGTTATATCTTCTTGGAACGTTAGAATCCTGGAACCCGTTCGGGTTATAGCTACGTATATAAGCTCATCGAGATAATGTGTTAGTGATGAGGAAGGCTGAATTTACAGGAAGTGTACCCACATTTTCGGGGAGGGAAGAAGGATGATATTGAATTAAGTCCCAAGGCCACTTGTTTTCAGTTATCCGAATTGGGTCCGGATTGTTTTGAGAAGTTGTTTGAATTGAGTTCAGGTTACAACCTCTATTGTTCTGCCAAACGTAAACTTTTCCAGGCAGTCAATATCGGACGTCGTGGAGTGCATTTTGAGCGAAAAGAAACCGCCGGTTTTTCATGGCTTTAAGTTCCGTTTTCACAAATACTAAAGGACGGAGTAAAACGATGGAAATGTTACAAAAGCTCTTAAAAGTGTTTTTTGAAACTTTCAGCCGATCATGTTATTTTAGCTGGCTGCAATGAACCTAACCTAACCTTACCTAACCTAACAATTTCCTGCCAACAACCTCCTAAGACTCAACTCTGATAACCTAGAAATGGGGGTGGGATTCAATTCAATGTTTGGGACTAAATTCAATATTTCCCGAGTGGAAAACCGTTTAGGAAAAATCATCCAACCAAGAGTCGAACCTCGATCTCCCTGTAATTGCTAGTTGAATTTAATTGCGAGGGTAGCGCGTTAGACCACGTGGCCACCGAAATGGATGAAAAATGTATTGATATTCTCAATTTGTAATAACATAAATTGATATCCTCCATGGAACAATAAACACAATCATTTTACGATTCAATATAAATGACAAACTAATTGCAATTCTCTGTAAAATAAAGGAGTTACTTACAGAACATTCAACAGATATTTAATTTGACGAATAAAAGAATACACGGAAATAATGTTTTATGAATTTTTTATAACACCAAAAAACGACGACACATACACACAAAAAATATAAAAGTTCTAACAAAAATATATTCGCGTGAGTGAAATTGGTTTTCAAAACAGTTTACCTACTGAAGTCTCTTTTTTTATCCGTCACGAATTGAAAAATAGAGTTTTTTTAAATGGTTTTGATATCATGAGCTTCGAGGGACGTAGAGGTTTGAGTTAACAAAAAAAAAAGTTGGATGTGTAGGTTAGGTTGGGTCAGTTTTGAGGTCGCACGCTAAAACCTCAACTCGCGGGCTTTTTGAGGTTCACTTGGTTTTTTTTATCGTCCAGTAGATATACAGTTACCTTTGTACACACAGTACTCATTAAAAACAGACTCCTTTTATTTTAAAGCTTATTTTTTCTCTTTATTTAGTTTATGCCTAAGTATCTATTCTTTAACAGGTGAAGCATTTGAATTATTATACGATTTTTTTAATTTTAATTTTACAAAATTATATTGGTGGTTTAAGGGTTGTTATTGTTCGAATGTAATATATAAATGTAGAATTTCCCCTTCCAACACCTCAACCTCTTTGGTAAAATAGTGTCAGTAACACATCATACATGTTCAGTGGAGCGTATAAACCAAAATAAAAACCACCCCCTCCACACACACACACACACACACACATGTTCAAATCAAAGGTAGATTTTTTCCTGAAAAATATAAAAAGAGTTTTAATGGAATTTGCTTGTACATGACGCAACGTCCAGAGTGGAATTACGAGTGAAAGAGCTGATTGGGGTTTGAAGAGCAGTAGATGGGGGGGAGGGGACGGGGTGGATATAGTGATATAGAGAGTTGTGGGAGGGGGAGAGATCCCATGAGAGCTTTGCCCCATGAATGACCTCACCCCACTCACCCCCTAACATCATTGCAGGCTGTATAAAACACAGGAGTAGCTGGACTGGGGCTGGTTGCATAAACGCAACCAAAATTAAGTAAACCATTGAAACAATGTTCACATTTTCGGAAACGGTTAAAAAGAACTGTAGGGGAAAAAAATAAATAGTTTTGCGACTGTTCTTTCTGGCTTTAATTTTTGGTAAATAATCTCGAAACATTTGTGTCTGATTTCCCTTTTTATAATGTAAGTTACAAATAATAAAAATATCAGTAAATTTTAATTTCTTTTACCAGCATCACGTCTTACTACCCATTCAGGTATCCTAACACTGACACGAGGGAGTAGGAATGATAAAGGTCAGGCTTAGAGCAAATGTACCCGCACTTGCGGGGAGGAAGATTGGAGAGCCATTAAGGAGATAAAATCTAAGTTCTCCCTGCTGGGATCTCAACCCGGAACTTTCTGTCACCGGAAAACCAGACTATATGAGCCTGGTATTGAGTCTATGTACCAACCTACTTGGGTGTGACTCGGATATGAACTCTAGACCTTTGCTTCAGCTTAAGAATGTTCTGTTTACTGATGTGCTCGAGAATGTTTGATGCTCATGTTATAGGCACAACCATGGGTAAATATGCTGGTCCTATTATGTTAGTAATAATTGTGGTTATTAGCTATTAATTAATTATTCAACTACTTGTCACATTCTTTTGTTCGTGTTATTAAATCAACTTAATTCATAAATAGGCTAGTATAAAACCTTGTCATTGTATTATAATAATAATTAAACTGACTTAATGCAGAGCCAGTAATTACAACTACTATATTTTGAAAAAAATTATTTACTTTACTGGTTCTTATAAACCCACTTGGGTGATCACATGGTTTAAGGTGTCACTCTCGCAATAGATTGGACTGTCTATGATAGGAATATTGGGTCGTTAATAATAAGTCGGGTGTACTGAGGATATTTTTTTATTTCCTAAATGACTTTTCACTCTCCCTCCACGCAAATATATTTACATTTACTATAAACTCAACATTCCTCATCCTTAGCACATAGGCGTAATTAGTTAGTATGCGTATACAACGAACTGGCAGTAAGACATGGTGACAACAATAAATAATGGAGGAAGGGAGGAGAGAGGGGAATACCCACAATGCAGTTCATAAGGATTGAAATATTGGAGTCAGGCACGTTATCCGTGCTTCGAACACCGTCAGTAAGTGGTTAAGACCCTTGGCCCTGTCGAGTGCAAGTCTAAAACCTATTTTGTGGGAGGGTGAAAGGCATGGCCTGGCTTCACAACTGACCAAAGTATCCTTCCGCGCCAACAAGAACAGATGGATCACGGAAACAGTAGATGGCGCTAGCTACCGGACAGGTCTTGCGGAAAAATCATACGTTTGGAAATATCAGTTTTCTCAAGAACGAGCGAAATTTTTATGTTAATATTTTCAACACCCCTTCTAAGATAATGTATCGATGTTTATTAATTGTTACATTTTCTTATTTTTTTGTCATGAAGCCGAAAGTTTCTCTTGAAAAATGTCAGTTTTATCGATATTTGATCACTGTTAAAATTATAGAGGAGGTGTGTATATAAAGAGTATAACTTAATCAATATGCTTCTATTCTTGAACAAACCGTTTCCGAAAAGAAAATTTCAAAACAATAAACATTTTTGAAGATAACCGTTTGTTCCCATGGCTCTGCGTTTCCACACCAAATGAAAAGGGCCAGTCACCTTAAGCGCTAGGTCTAAGATTTGATTCCCTTTCCAGTAAATTAGGCCTACTATACATTACTTTATATATTATTTACATATTAAATAACACAGACCATCAATAAAAATATATTATTTTGTGTAACATAATCCTACCAAGAATATAATTAAATTAATCGTAAAAAATAAATTTTGGTTCAAAAAAACAACCAAGATGGAACAAAACCCCGTCAACTGAGGGCTGTGATAATGAAGACAGAAATGAGTGGAAACACAAGCCGGCCAACCGAACCGACCAACAACGACAGAAAAAAAAACTATCCCCCAAAACCCACACCATACATGCACGCATGCCAACCTACTCGACAATTGCGACAAATTCCCTGTGTTACAAACATCACCTCTACACCCCCCTCCCCCCTTGGCCCTTTTTTCCTCCCAGGATTTGCCGGACATAAAATGTGCGTTTAGTATTTTGAGAGTGGGTGTCCATTTGTCAGTTTGTAGAGGGGGGTAAGTGGGGGATTTAGGGTGGGGGTGAGGTGTTTCAGGGTTAGAAGGGGGTCCGGGGTGGCATGCAGTTATTCAGATGGATGCACAGACTGGCTGGATCAGTGAGACAAACTCTAGCGTTTAGGTTGAGAGGAGTGAAAACGGATGAGTCTTTTTTTTTTCGAAATTGTGGAGACAGGGGGAGGGGGTTAGAGCTCATTGGTGCACGGGTGAGTATTTTGGTAGAGGGACAGTTTGAAAAGAGAGAGGCTAGATACAGAGAGAGGCTGATAGATAGTGAGGCAAGTTTTTGGTTCAGAATGTATCTGGAACTGAACCAGTTTGAACGACGTTACCACGTATTACTATCCGTTCAGATTGTACTGATATGTACTAATTAAACTAATTTCAAAGGATGAGGAAGGTTAACTTTATAGGAGTGTAAAAGCATTTAGGAAAAAAAAATTCTCAGTACACCCGACCTGGTTCGAAACCCGATCCCCACGTCATCAGCAGTCTAGTCTATTGTGAGAGTGACACCCTAGACTGCTCGACCACCGAAGCTCATACGTGCTAGTAAAAGGGTTATTTAACGGCTTGACCTACGAGGTAAGGCTGAGTAAGTGTTTAGCTAGAGGAATTACACCAGAATTAACGGGTTTATAGTTCTAAGATCTTTTCTGTACGGGAAAAAATAAAATCTATAATTTGAGAGGCAATTATTCATTTGTTTGGTAATATAATTTAAGGTTAAGCTGATTATTTTTCTGTATTTTGAGAGTTTTTCTGTTACTGTTGATAAAAATATATTTTCTTAATATTTAACTTCCTCACTTAAAACAATATTTGCATTTACAGTCTTATTTGGATATAAATTATCTTTACTTTTACAATTTTAAATGCTACTAAAACAATTTTGATAGATTTATACGTCAAGTCTGCAACTGTCACTTTTGATAAATATTATTAATAACTATAAAATAATGATAATAACAATATAGTAAACTGTTATCAATGTTTACTATGAAATAAAATGTTTGTATTTTTTCAAAAGTTTTCATCCTACCAGAATTCTATTATAGCTAAACTATGTGAAATTTTGATAGCTTTAATTTAAAATAAAACACATTAAAATTAATATACTTGTTTGGATTGTAAAAAATAAACCCTGAAGCTGCTAGGTTACAATATTCGGGAGTATTCTTATCCGAGACAGACCAAAACAACTTGGTTCCAAATTGCTTTGGATTCGTTTGTGTGGAAATTGTGGAACCTTGGATATAGATAGAACCGGAACCGCTAATATGTCGGACCCTCCCCCGTCACACCCCAACTCTCACTATATGGCTCCCTGTCACTAATAAATATATAAATAGCTCGTTGCATTATTCTTATTGGGCCGACATTACGGTGATTATTGATAAATTCAGTCAGATTTAATCCATGATAATTTAAGCCTCTTTATTTTCATTAGTGAACACTGTATTATATTCCCCCCTTTCCTCCCGTCAAAGAGATTATGTGTATCTCATGCACACATGATCCCACAGGTTGGCAGATGTATGGTATAGATACATCTGGATCCTGTTTAAATCACTGCAAGAGAAGTAAATTAACTCATCTAACTCTATAAACATCTATCCTATTCTACTATTTTCTCTCTTCTATATTAATAAAATGAAGAATGGAAGTCAGTGAAGGTCAGTTAGGCCCAATGAGGGAGGCCAATGGAAGACAGTGAAGGCTAATGGAAGCCAGTGAAGGCTAATAGAAGTCAGTGAAGGCTAATGGAAGCCAGTGAAGGCTAATAGAAGTCAGTGAAGGCTAATAGAAGTCGGTGAAGGCTAATGGAAGCCAGTGAAGGCTAATAGAAGTCAGTGAAGGCTAATAGTGGTCAGTGAAGGCTAATGGAAGCCAGTGAAGGCTAATAGAAGCCAGTGAAGGCTAATAGAAGTCAGTGAAGGCTAATAGAAGTCAGTGAAGGCTAATGGAAGTCAGTGAAGGCTAATAGAAGTCAGTGAAGGCTAATGGAAGCCAGTGAAGGCTAATGGAAGTCAGTGAAGGCTAATAGAAGTCAGTGAAGGCTAATAGAAGTCAGTGAAGGCTA
>CABFWO010002931.1:57218-87344 GCA_902155825.1 Timema genevievae
TTATTGGCTGGCTACGGCCTTGCATTCAACTACCCTCTGAGATGCATTCACTCGTTGGTCTATTTCACATCCACTCTTCCATTTTTTACAAAACAAACTGCCCAGATAAAATAATTCACTCTTTATAACTGTTTTCCACTTATACTATACTTACAATCATTCCCTGATCCATCCTTATCAAAACCATCACCTTAGTTTTGGATACATTTATATGAAGATCCATTCTGCTTGTCGCCACATTCAAACGACTGAATGCATTTTACAAGTCAACTGAATACTCAACCATTAACACAGCATCATCTGCATAAAGCATCACTTTCGTATTCACATTGTCCATTTGTACACCAACGACGATTTTCACAAGCATCTCTCATCATGTTTGATGTCAAACCCTGCATCCACACCATACTCTTTAAAAAATTCCATAGAATATTCCTTTTCACATGATCATAAGCTTTCTCCAGATCGACAAATTAACAACAGACTTTCTTGCTTACCGCTATACATTTCTCAATCACTTTTTGGAACACAAATATCTGGTCCATGCGACCTCTACCCGGAATGAAAACACAATGCACATCTAGAATCTTGTCCACAGCTTATTTAACGTAACCTCTCAATCAAGACTTTAAAAACTTTTGCCTGGAATACTCAACAAACTAATTGTCCTATAATTCTTAAATTCACTCCTACTGCCTTAGCCTTTGTATAAAGAAACAGTGAGACCATTCTTCCAGTCACTAGGAACATTCTAAATTCCAGCGCACACATTGAAAAACTCACCCAATCTTTCAGGTAGTACCAAGCCCCCACACTTAAGCATTTTACTTGTGATCACATCAACGCTCGTAGCTTTGCCATTCTTTAACACTTTAGTAGCTTTTAACCTATAAGCTTCGTTAGTTATTTTATTCAGCATAACATTTTCCCTATTTTCTGCTACCTTCTCTATATTTTCGCCATTCAATTGCTCAAAATGTTCCCCCCATCGCTATCATATACTGTTTTCATACCATACATTCTCACCCCATTCATTATGAACGTCATATGCCTTCACTTGCACTTTTTATTTCTCTCTCAATCTACCCACTTCCAGCATAGCTTCTTATTTCCTTCAAAATCATTATGAATTTCTTCTCCTTATTTCAATTTCATTTGCTCCTTACTATCCTTTTCTACCTTTATCGCATTCATGCTTTCCTCTTTGTATACGTTCTACAACCTCTTATGTTCTGTTTCAATCTTCAAAGGAATCATTCGTTTGTACGTTTCTTTCTTTTCTCTCTCAGATTCTTTCACTAGCTCATTCCACCATGTATAACTATTTAATCTTCCCACCACGTATCTTTTGATCTCTGAACTACAGCCTCTTTTATTCTGTTCCAAGCTCTTTCAATATCATTAGTATTTATTTAGACATTACTTTCATGGTCTTGTAAAGTTAATTTTTCAATCAAAACTATTTCATAATTGCAATCTCACCCATTTATCCTGCAACTTCTCCACTTTCACTCTTACGTGTTTAATATTTTTTGCGCGTATTCCTCAGAAAAATTCCTACCTTATTCAACCTCTTAACAGTGATCACTAGGAAGTTATTCGTGCCACATTCAGCTCCACGCACGGAACCCGGTAGGTATTCTTTATTAAATTTTAAGCCTCTAATCATACACCACAAAATCAATCATCGTTCTCCAATCACCCCTTTGCCACTTTTAGACGTGAATATCTTTGTGCTTAGACCATGGGTTCCACACAAAGAATCAACAGCTCAACACCAGTCTCGATTACCCTGTCATCACCATACCTACCTAACACATCTCTCTGGGTACCTACCAATCCATTCATATCTCCTAACAAGATAATTCACACCAGTCTCGATTACCCTGTCATCACCATACCTACCTAACACTCTCTCTGGGTACCTACCAGTCCATTCAGATCTCCTAACAAGATAATTCATACCAGTCTCGATTACCCTCTCATCACCATACCTACCTAACACTCTCTCTGGGTACCTGCAAATCCATTCATATCTCTTAACAAGATAATTCTTTCATCAATTTCACATGCAGTCAACATTTCCTTGAGCACATTCCAAAACTCCAACTTCACATTCTCGTCTTCTGTTCCCACTGGAGCGTAACCAGCAACCAACATAATTCTACGAATACCTATTTTCATACGTACTAATAGAAGTGTAGATGACACCAACTCTTACCTTCTTACAAACAGCTGTCGGGCCTAGGATTAAAACCTACTCTGTGACCTTGCCTTACCCTCACTACCACTTGGAGGTAAGGTGATGAACCGACAAACCAGAAAACGCATTTCAATTTCATTTATTTATTTTTAGTCAAAATTATATTTTTGATATCCTGGTATTTAAAGGAGCACGTTTTTAACATGAAAGTAGAACATATTTTTAAGGATGTCCTACATCGGTTGGACGATGTACTAGACGTCAGGTTCATCGAGTGTGAATCTCCCAGGACGATAAGGTTGGTGTTTGAATCTTATTGATTTTAACTAGGGTGGATATTATTTAACGGTTTCCCACCATCCCTCCCCACAAACGTAGAAACACTTCTTCTAGATTCTACCTTCCTCACTAATATTTTATTAGTATAGTTAGAAGTGAACATCCAGGACGGGCAATAAAGAGGCAATGCAAAAGAACATAATTTTAGACCAATTAAATAGAGCATTAAATTGAATTAAATTATGAATAAAATGGCTTTCATGTAGATAATAAATAAGATATAATATTTTTTTAAATTTGACTTAGTTCCTATTAAAATATACTCATAATTTAAGTTTTATAGGTTTCCTTAAAGATGAAAAAAACTATTTCCCTTGTAAATTAACTGAATTAAAAGTGCATTATAATAAATCTTTCGAAAGTCTTAACGTCTTAAAGTAATTTCAGTCTGTGATCACCTATTTGGTAAATCCATTGGATTAAGAACTACTTTACTAGAAAGTGTTTTATTTTCTAATTAGTTGTAGAGTTTTTACATTGATTCTCTATTCTTATTTCAAGATTTGATTATATTTTACAAATGATTGTTTATTTTTATTAGCGTGGCAGCGCGGTTTATTAAAAATATGTGAGTCACCACTGATAGGTGACCTGTATTAATTAAAGTTTATAATCTGTTATTATTATTATAATAATACTACAATATTTAACTTAAGCTAAAAAAAACTAATGGAAAGTCATTGCTATAATTTTGTCTTAGAGATTATCTACAATATGTTTCAACCACATTTGTTTACTCGTTCGGGAAAACGTATTTTTTTAATGCTTATGGTGTGGGAAGAGAATGATAAAATTTATAGGAAATTTACCCCTATTTACGAAGTGGAAGAGTGCAAAAAAAATTTTTTTTTATGTTTTAGTAAACCTAGTGGAGATTCGAAACCCAACTTTCCTAATCAGTGGCAAACCAAACCTAGATAAGTCTGACATTTAGTAACCATGCCCACCGATGGTGGGATTTTTAAAATAAAGTAGATCCTAACGAAGTAGCCATATTATAAATTAGCCTACCTTATAAATTTAAGAAATCTATCCTTTGATCTATTTCAGTTAGTAGCTACCTTATTAAAACGTCACAATTATCCCATTAGATATTAGACTCAGGTAGCATAATGTGTTTATATACTGTCAAATACATTTATTGTTGTTTATATTTTTAATTTTTTACCTCAATTCTATAAATATTAATTATAATACAATGAATTATCCCTTACGGTGCGGGAGCGCGAGTAATCTTACAGTTTTTATGGTATTGAAATTTTTTTGCCAAAATAGATAAAATATTTCTCAAGTAGCAACATAGAGTTTAGTTTTCTGCACATGCTAATATCAACAAATCTTGAATATCTGTCAAGGATGTCCTGGAATTTTGTCAAAACTTTTTAAATAAAGAAAAAAAAAGTTTTGACAAAATTCCAGGACATCCTTGACAGATATTCAAGATATGTTGATATTAGCATGTGCAGAAAACTAAACTCTATGTTGCTACTGGAGAAATATTTGAGTTATTTCGGCCAAAAAAATGTAATGCTATAAAAACTGTAAAATTACTCGCACTCCCTTCGACCGTACATCTCCGTATGCCAGATTCTTCTTTATAGCGGACACTTTAAATCTCCCTGGTAAAATTACATAAGATATTAAGGTGAAACAACTTATAAATAACAAACCTTCTCAATAACGGACGCTAACACTCCTAGAAATGCTTATTTACGTATACAAATCTCCAAACAGTGGATAGAAATTGAAAACACAATATTTTACTGTTGGAATGCCACTGCCTCGCACGAAGTGTGACTAGTACCGCCCTTTAGGGGAAGTTTCTAAAGTAGCTTAAGTAGTATTAACTAAGGTACTTCAAGGTCGTATCTTCCTCCCATTCCGATCTTTGAGCAGGGGTTGTTCCAGCAGTATATCCTGTGCTCGTGAACTACAGTACAGAAGGCCTGCAGTTCACATTTCATTTTATTTGAGTATTGTTTTGTATATTATGCAATCTTTGCAGAAAGTTACGTATTATATTTATTCACCTGTCATAACTACCCTGTGTACCACACTCCACAGTGCAGTAATTAGTTTGTTGTAGTTAATATTTTTTTTAATTTTATTTATTTAGCACCACGTCTTACTACCCTTTCGGGTTATACGCTTAAATACTAATTACACTAATGGATAAGAATTGGGAAGGTTGAATTTAGAGGAAGTGAGCCCAAATTTGCGTGGAGGGAGAGTGGAAAACCATTTAGGAAAAGCCACCCCCAGTTCACCCGACCGAGATTCGAGCCTCGATCTCCCCGTCCTCTGTGGTCTAGCTCAACACGACTGGCGCGTTAGCTAACTAGGCCACCGAGGCGGGTAATATTATAAATAATACCCACAGTATATAGAGTTCATGTAGATTAAACTGTATTCAAGTACTATGATTTTAAAAATAAATATATTTTTCTTAATAACGGACATTAATTTATCAAGGAAAGTGTTCGCTATCAAGAAATTTCACTGTTTATAGTTTCGAAATGAATTATTCTAAATAACAGTAAACTCCCGTTAAGTATTTTCATAATATAGTTGTGTTTGTTTTTATTCTGGGATGTTTTCCCCCCTCAAGTGTACCTTGATTGATTCAGTCATGGGATGGAAAACTTTTTTTTTCAGATGATTCATCGACCGAGCGTAGCAAGGTTATATTTTAAGTTGATTATTTGACATTTCGTCTATCTGTCCGGATGTTTGTTACGCGATAACTGTCATATTAGTGAATCAATTTTAACAAAATTTGGCAGTAAAATTCTTTGATCCTTGTTCTAACGAGGTATGTAAAATTTTTCAAACTGGTAACTTGTTTAGAGTTAATATGGTAGGACATATACTGAGATTTGATAGTTTGACGAAGATAATTGTAGAAGGAGAGGTGGAATAAGGTACAAAAATGTTAAAGACAAAAGTGGAGAGATGGAGAAAGCTAAATAAGAGATTGATAACTTGATGATGATGATGATGATATCCAATTCAATATGGCGGCCACTTAAAAGGCTATTAGTTTTTTAGCTCATCTAACGTGATTTGAATTTATAATTCTAAGCAATCTATAGAGAACCTAGCGAATTTTTTAAAATGTTGGCATAGGCCTATATTGTAAGACTGACGTTTTAAAGATTAATGGAAACAGCCGCTGTTCACTATGAACATATTGTCCAATTGAATATATAATTAATTTGTTTTCTGTTTAACTTGATCACCAAAAGAAAAAATCAATTTCAAATATAAGGAAACATTTTTTGAGAAATTTTAACTTGAAATCCAAAGATAAATAGTAAGTTATATTATTATATATAATAACTTTATGATAAAATGATAAATATTTACAGTATGGCTGTCAAAAAATTTAATATAAACAGCTCACGAACCTTTTACTTTTGACCATCACACAAACTGTCTAAATTATGTCACTAATGTAGTCCTGTTTTTATTTTGTAGCAGTTTGTATTCAAAACTTGGCCAAATAATTCCGTGGAAACAACTACTCGGCATAATGTAAGTAGCTAATAGCTTTATTTTTAAAAAAAAATTGTAGTAAACAAAAAATTATTCAGTGATAAGACAGATGATTTATTGAATTAATTTACTGTGCTTCCATTATGATTTTCAAATTACTAAGGTATATTTTCTAAGCTTATAGAGTATAATGAGTTGGACTGGAGAGAATTAGCTCAAGATAGGGATAGAGTGTAATGAGGTGGACTGGATAGAGCTAGCTCAAGATAGGAATAGGGTGTAATGAGGTGGACTGGTTAGAACTAGCTCAAGATAGGAATAGGGTGTAATGAGGTGGACTGGTTAGAACTAGCTCAAGATAGGAATAGGGTGTAATGAGGTGGACTGGTTAGAACTAGCTCAAGATAGGAATAGGGTGTAATGAGGTGGACTGGTTAGAACTAGCTCAAGATAGGAATAGGGGTCTTACTTTTTAAGTGAGTCAATACATTTTTGAGTTCCTAGTGTCATTGAGAAAGCAATAATTGAATAAGCTTTGTATTTAGTAATTAGTTTAATGTTGCTGCCCAAAATATTTGTAAGCTATTAGCTATTAAATTGTCCTCAAAGTATCAAGTTTCCCGAATCTCTATTATATTATGTCCATATCCACTCTGTCTGAAATTTAACATCAGCTATACATAAGACTTCCCCGTGTTTGCTAAACAAGAAGCCGTATATTCTCACAAAACACTCGCGAACACTTTAGACAGAACGATGGCAATTAATCTTAAGACAATGATTTTCAAACCCGCTTCGAAATTATTGGCATCACCAACAGAAATATGCAAATATTTACCAAATAAATAAAATTGATTTAAGATTAAAATTATCAATTTCTGTAAAACCATTATTCCTTCTAGATTCAAATATAGTAAAGAACATTTATAGTACTAGCCACATTTTTATTTTGGTAGAAAGAAAATTTTGAAAAAAAAATATACCACTTAGCTTGTCGTATGAACACGTGAAAGTAGTTCTATGAGATTTTCTGATTGTTATATAAGGCTCTTCATATAAAAATTGGACTGTATATACATTTCTATTTCTAAAATTTATGTTTCAAGTTCCACTCTAATATATAATCTAGAAGTCAAGTAATTCTGAGACAGTGGTATCTATAAATAATTAGTTGATTATAATTGCAGCCACATTTGCTGATAGCCCCAATTTCTTGTTAGTAGTAGAATATATTATTAGGCCTACTATCATTATTAATAAAACTGATTTAAACACACTACTCTGTAGATTTGTGTATTTTAACAGACTTTAAGGCTTCCATGCAATATTTTACTAATAACATAATGAATAAATTTTGGTTTATTTGATTTCAAGGCCAAAATAATTTAGTAAATGTTTAAAGACCTATAAAATGTCTAAAACCTTTACGTTAAATATAATATCGGAAAAACCACAGTCTTTACTTACTGACTGACAAATGTATCAAAATTATAAATAACTTTTAAGATGTCCTAGAAACTTAAAATTTAACCAACCACATACCAAAATATATAAGTTAACCAAAAACATAAGCTAAACAATTCTTTATCAAAGAAATGTATACATTATGTATGTAATTTACATAGTTAAATAGTATTTCTAGTAATAAATTTATTTTATAAGCAGTTCTTTTGCGCAAAAAATCAAGAATAAAAATAAATTATAAATTGTTTGATTTCTTTTTTAATTTTGTCTGTTGGTGATGAAATGTTGCTTTTAAAAAAAGGTTTACAGGTGGGTATATAAATTATTTTAGTGTACTCTTAATACACACACATTATAATTTATTGTCCAAAATAAACTAATCAAAATTAGCCATGACACAAACGAGTGAAATTTTTAAGCACAATTAACTAAATATATTAAATTACGAAGGAGACGACTTAGCCATTGGTCTTTCTAATGACCCATTTATACGTCTTGTCACTGAATAAATAATTGTTAAGTATTATATAAATTAAAATTCAATTAATATATTATATAATCCCCTACATTTATAAAAAGTAACCCACCTCAGTGGCGTAGTTAGCTAACATGCTAGTTTCGTGTTAGCTAGACTGCTGAGGATGGGGAGATCGAGGTTCGAATCTCAGTTGGGTGAACAGGAGGTAGTGTTCCCTAAAGGTTTTTCCCCCTCTCCTTCGACGCAAATGCTGGTTCACTTCATCTAAATTCAATCTTCCCAATTATTAACCCATTAGCGTAATTAGTACTTAAGCGTATAACCCGAACGGGTAGTAAGACGTGGTGCTAAATAAAAAATAAAATAAATAATATAAAAAGTAATATTGCTATGAATATTATTTTAGTAAACAAAGAAAGAATGGGTTTAAATTTAACGTATGAAATTGTTTTTAAAAATGATTGAATTCATGGGAATTTATGCTTAAAAATTTATTTTCTAGGTAAAATTAAATATTTAATGATGATGAAATATTTTAATATCGTTTATGAATCAAAGTTTTTATAAATAAATAATTTAGTTTACTTACATGAACTTTATATACATCCGATAAAATAATGATTAATAAGAAAACTCCATGACGTAAGCTCGTACGCGAGATACATGGACCGAACGGCCGCCGACTGTTTGCGAAGATAGTTCTAAACATGTTCAAATAGAAAGTATTGTTACTTAAATATGTTTAATCTCCATGACAATCAGTGATGGTAGTCTATACTACTTCAAATCCAGAGAGAGAGATAAAAATAATTAAATTTATAAAGACCCCCTTTATTCCCCAGGATATATAAATATTTTACTATCAGTGCTAAATATTTGTTCAGCTCTAAGTTCAGCCTAAGTTTAAGTTAATCTCTAAGCTGTGCATTAGAAAATAAATTGGGTAAATATAGTTAATAGACTAGGAAGCTTCGTGAAGTTAAATGTTTCATTTTAGCAGTTTAACCAATTTTTTTTAACTTAAGCCTAAATATTTTTTTAAATTCCTTTCTATGGATTTATTTAATAATTTAAAATGTAGTAAATATTTATGTTTTAAATATTTTTTAATACCTATGTGATATTTTCCCCAATAGGAAATAGTGTTTCATAGTGATACATAATGTTGTAGTTAAGTTCCATTTACGGACAATATTAATAAAACTATAAAAATTTTAATAAAATCCCACTTACGAACTCTTTAGTCGTTTATATATCAACGAATTTTTTTTAATGATGAATTAAAGCAGTGATTTCCGTCCTAGATTAAACCCACCCCGATTAAAACGAATACAAATCTTACACCTGATTACCTACCACCCGTAAGACACAAACCATTGGACGATATAATCCGAGAATGGTCGCCAAACTACCCCCCCGGTGGGAACTATGAGGGTAGTGGGGGGTGGAAGGGATTCCTGGTGACGTCGTCGAACATTTTTCTGCCATGCGCAAAAAACTTTTCTTTGCCGTTCTGAAAAGTTTTCCTCCGTGAGACGCGGGAAAAGGAAACTCCGCCAAAGAAAGTAAGAGAAAAGTGTTTTAAAGTAAGCAAACTTTCCGAGGGGGTTTGGAGGGAGGGAAGGGTTATTTTGGCGGGAGGCGAGCGTCTTTTCATTTCTGGCACGCGTTGAACGACGCGGTAAGGTAGAAGGGATGAGAGGGCGACAAATCTAGGAACTCGCGCCGAGGAATCGTCGGCGAGTGAGGCGGGCGTCGGCCGAGGAGCGTCGCGGCGAATTAACCCTGAAAATCCTCGTGACAAGACTAAGCAGCTTCACTATTAATACATCGCACTATTAATTTAATATAATCTTATTGCTAAAAACTAATGTAAGAAATATAATGCATCCTTAATTAATCAAATCATTTAGGCTACATACAATTTTTTTTATGATTAGTATTTTTAATACTTCAAAAAATTTAGTGATATTATTATTATTCCTTGGAAACTAAAAAATTGAGTGAAAAAATTTATTTCCCAATTTTCTTACGAATGGATTATTTGGAAGTTATAAAAAAATACTATATCTACATTCATAAGAAGAACCTCATCTGATTGATAGAAAATTACTATATCTACTTTTATGGGAATAACCTTATTTGACAGATAGAAAAGCCACTGGATTTACTTTCGTGGGAAGAGCCTTATATTACAGCTAGTTCTACTTTCATAGGAAGAACCTTATGTGACAGCTAGAAAATTTACTAGATCTACTTTTGTAGTAAGAACCTTTTCTGACAGCTAGAACAGTTACTAGATCTACTTTCATAGGAAGAACTTTATCTGACAGCTAGTTCTACTTTCATAGGGATAACCTTATGTGACATATATAAAAGTTACTAGATCTACTTTCATGGGAATAACCTTATATGACAGCTAGAAAAGTTATTAGATCTACTTTAGTAGGAAGAACCTTATATGACAGCTAGTTATACTTTCATAGGAAGAACCTTATTTGACAGATAGAAAATTACTTAATCTACTTTCGCGTATTCATACGTCAATCCATGTGATCTTTAGTTGTCACTTTTGATGAATAACAAAACTAATATATTAAAATGCAATCCCTGTTAACAGCAATAAAAGTTTATATTTTATAAAAGGGACAAGCATTGAAGTAATTACCTTTAAGATGCATTCTACCTAGACTTGTCTGGAGTTGTACATAACTATATTGACATTGTTCACAAAAAGACTCACTTATCGCTAGTCCAATCATCACTGAAATCCATTGATAAGTTTTCCTAATCTGTTTAGCACACCCATCAGTTTAGTCATTCAATCGTTATGGAAAAATAAGATACGCTGATTAATTAAAATTAGTCTAATATTGTGTATGAATATATTAAATTATTTGACTCAATGCCCATATAGCAGGCCACGCGGTATAACGCGTCATTCTTATGTTGGACTGTATTGCCAGTGACGAGGAGATCAAGGTTTGAATCCCGGTTAGATGTACTGAGTATTATTTTTCCTAAATGTTTTCTCACTATCCATCAAAGCAAGCTCGGGTACGTTTAGACCAAAAATATACACCTTCCTCAACCTTATCCCGTAGTCGTACCGTACGCGGATAGTCCTAATGTGTACTAAGACAAGATGGGAAGAAAAATATTTCGAAATGTAGATTTAATATATTTGTAAAACCGATATAAAAATATAGTAAATCTAGCATTTTCTGATGATTATTTACTGCTAGTATAAATATTTCTCAAATTTACCCTTTGTCATTGGTTGGAATCCCGTTTCCAGGGGTAATTTTCATAAACGTGTTCTGTAAAAATAGTATGCTGAAATATTTTAACTTTAAATACCAGTTACTATTATTTTTTTCTTTACATAGTTAATGAATATTTCCACAACTAAGTAAGAAACTCCTTTATACCTGATATTGCGTTGATAAATTCTGATTATATCTTTGACAGATTGATAAATTGATCATTTTAATTGATTGATTTCAGGAATTTGGAAGTTTATCGATGATAAAGTGGTGGTTTTAGTTGAAGTAGGAGATAGAGATTCTCATGATCGTTTTGAGCTGAGGAAGGTCTAGAATATTTGTCATCGTCTCTCACCTCTGCCGCTCCTGCCGACGAACCGCAGGTCGTTGAACTTGGCCACCTGGTTCTTCATGACGGCGGTGCAGTTCCTGAGTTCCGCGCAGTAGTTCTCGTCGTTCCCCGCCCTCACAGTCACCAAAGTCCCGTCTATGATGTCACCTAGCGCCACCACCTTGAACGCCACGGGCAGCGTCTTGTTGGACCTCCAGTGAGGGGGAAGAACCGTGCAGACGAAATGGGGACTCCCCGTCCTGAACCAGTTCACCCGGGTGTTCCGACAGGAAGTCCCCTAAAGTCCTTTCCGCGAGGATATCGGAAGTCATCTTGGTGTAAGTGTCGTTGAGGACGTTGGTGGCACCGTCCGGAGACGACGCCGCGCCCCCGCCGCCTCCAGTGGCGGAGGACGTCGTGTTGGCTGTCAGATGCATCGGATCGACGACGTTGATGTTCACGCGTCTGTAGTCGTTGTTGCAGGAGCTGTCGGTGAGGGCCCCTTTGCAGTCACCCCCGGAGCCCTTGGCCCCCCAGATGGTCACGTCGGAAGCAATGTCGGTTGGTTGTCCCTCAGAGGAGGGCGCGAACCCTCCCCTTTCCTGGATACCCCAAAGAAACACTTAGTTATCGGCCGCGTCCAAGGGGGTCCCTCTCGTGACGTTCATGTACGATGACGAGTTACTCGTGCATGACCTCTCGCTTAGGGGGGAACCGTGCTCATGATCGTTCCGTCACATCAGCAGTAACAGTAGCCGGTCCTCCAGGTAGAGTTCACTCATGTCTGAGGACTTTGACCCACTTGGGAACAGAGCGGCGGTCTTTCAGTGACGTTTCTTGCCGTCTTGATGAAAGAGGGTTGGTAACCGTGGTTTTAGTCGCAGCTTCGATTCTTACCTCCCATTTAAACACGTACCCCCTTCTTTGAGAGTTTGTGTATGACGAGATAATTTACTTTACACTTCCTGTAAATAGATCAGAAGATTTACATCACCTGTAACTCTTCCCTGATGTAATCACAAACTACCAAGACCTACTTGTCACGCGTCGAACATGTTATTTTTTAATCATCAACAACAAAAAATATATATCTATTTTTAAAAAAATCACCACACCCTCACCACCCTCTCTTCTTTACCCTCCCCACTCCCACACCAAAAAAAAACCAACCCCCGCAAAAATCATCCCTCCTACCTCCCTTTATTCCCCACCACTTTCTCTATCACAGATTGGCTTTCGAACACACAAAAAAAAACCACGTGTTGTTGCTTGTTTTTATTCTCCTTCCTTTACTATCTTTCTTTTTTTATCTCTCTCTAGTGTTTTTTTCTATCTACCACACACACACGCATTGAAGAGCGTTTTCCCTCTATGCACTATCCACCCCTACACATTTTTTTTTTTTCACGATTCACAAAAACCACCCCCATTTGATGGAAGCGTCAGCGCTCGCCATGGGAAAAGATGTACGAAAAGTAGTCCACTCTTTTTTATTATTATTATTATTTACACACTCACACGTGGGCTGTCGTCATCCTTTTTTTTTTCATGAATGAAAGCGAAAAAAAATTACATTAGTTTAAACGTGAGTGGAGAGGTGTGGGGGGGGGGGAAACATGAATGAAAGTCGTTATTCTTCGCGTGGAACATCAGTTTTCACTGTTGATAAGTTTTTTCTATTCGGGAATACTTATTATTTGTTTTTGTTTTATAAAATACACACAGTGAGATTCAATCCTTGTAGAAAGTTCAACTTGATTTTATTTTTTCAAACCGGCTCTAACGAGATTTAAAAGAAAGTCTCACCACTATGACTCTGTCCCTGGTTTTGTTTACGCCACGTAATCACTCGGTAGGAAGATTCTCTCGAGACGCAGGTACCACTAAAACCAGACGAAAATTTCAGGATGGGTTCCTCCTTTCCGCCACAAAGCACCCGCACTGTCCCGCTAAAACCAAGAGACGGGGGGATCCGCCCCCTCCCCCTTTTTCTCTCTTCTACGTCCCTAAGAAGCAGAAGAGGATTGGTGGGGATAAGGGAGGTGTATGTATAAAAAAAATTGATTTGGAAACAGTTCTTTCCCCTTAAGACTTCCCCCCACTTTTTTTTACACGCTTTTTTTTTTATAATCTCTTCCTTGGCACTTCTCTCCTACGAGCCAATACACGCACACACATATACACACGCACCCTTACAGAGCGTCACTATGCGATTCACGTGCGTCCCGACGCTGTGCGTCTCAGGTCTACCATTCCATTTTTTTTAAAAAAAATCCAACACAGGACGTGGACACGTACGACTTCCGTTCGTTATCGTCGTTTCTAAAGAGAGCGTCTACGTTTAAGCGTCGTCCACGAGATGTTTTGGGTTGCCCCGCTCTTCGGCCGCAGATTGCTACTAACAGCATCCCTAGCGGTCCTCACACACTAACAACAAATAAACAGTTCTCTCTCTCTCTCTTTCTCTCTCTTTGGCTAACACACACATACATACGCGCGCGGACGGACGGTCGGACAAAGACAGAGAGAGAGAAAAGGACAGACGGAATCTCTCGACGGGAAAAGCTCTCTAGCCTCGCCGGGAAAAAAAAAATTGCACACACAAACAAAACTAAAAACGTTGTGTATTGAGTCACGCACAATCGCATGCATGGAGTGTATGATGTAAAAGGGGGTAAAATACACACACACATATATACACGCACACACACTTTCATACACACATACATATATATATATATATACCCTCCGTTGCATGGGGTATGTATATAGAAATACACGCGGACTCTATGGAAGCTTGAAGGGAGGGAAGCCTTCGTTAACTGTATGTAACATGGATAGAGGGCGAGAGATTTCATCCCCCTCCTTTCCTCCACTCTCTCTCTCTCTCTCTCACTATAGACCAGGGTTGGAAATCCCCTCCCCCTCCCCCATACACACCCCCTTACCCTTCATTTTCCAAGCAGGGGCGTGCTTTTCGCGGGGCCAAAAGGGAGGAGGGGGGTTTCTAAACGACGCAGGCTCCAAACTAACGTGGACATACATAGACGAAGAGGGAGATACGTCTTTTAGAGAGAGATAGAAACTATTTCCTACTACACACTGCACTGAGTCTATACATCTCGTATACTCCTCTTTGTTTTATATAGTTGAGGGGGGAGGGGGGATTCTCTCTTCTATTTCTAGAAAGAGAGAGAAAGGGTAAAGAGAGTTTGTGAAAGGGGGAGAAGTTCCCCCCGCCCGAATAAAGCCGAACTTAACCGAAAAACGACTTGACTTCGCCACATTTACCAGTAGTAAAGCTTTTTATTTGTACTGTAGTTAAGAGGGAGTTATTCACGGTTTCGTTTTATAGAAAGAGAGCAAGGGAGAGGGGGGTAAACAAAACAAACAAAAAATAGGAAGAAGAATGGCTATTTATTTGTTTTAAAGGTGTACAAACAAAAGGGGGGGGGGGAGGTGTTTATTTATTTTTTTCTATCTCCTTTTCTTTTCATAGTTGCTCTTGTTTTGAATTAAAATATATTCTTATTCTTTTGAAGCTTAGCTGGGTCTATTTTGTTTTAAGCTCAGAATTATCTGGTAGTTAGGTTGCCAAAAAATGTTATTATTAGTTACAAACTTAACAGAGTAAAACTATAGAACATAAGGGACATTAACGCACCAACACTTGCATCTTTGTTCACGCAGACAGAGACGTAAGTCTCGCCTTGTCTTGTTTGGCGTTGACGAGGAGATTTTAGCTGTAATACGTGTCAGGTGCAATTAAATAGGTATTTTTTATGGTTTTTCTCTCTCTCTCCTTCCACACTAATGCGGGTAAATTCCTTCTAAATTCAACCCTACGCTTTATTAACCCATAAGTGTAGATGGGTAGTAGGCCTAAGCAACAAAACACTTTAGTAATAATAAAAATTAATCAAAGAAATATTTCGGGTTTTGTTGGCACGCTACAATAAAAAATAATCTATTAATCAAATTCGACGCGTAACAACCGAGTAATTGAATTTGCGAATTGTAATTTTAATGGACAGTTTCTATATTGTTTTCATAGTGAATTTCGAAAATGTTAGTAGATCAATTAGATTAGATGTCATCAGGCGAGAGACGTCGATATCAAATTGGCACCACAAGCCAAACCAACATTTTGTGTTCTCCATAGTTAAAAAACCAAAATACACTCAACACAATGTTTTGCCAAAATATATGTTTTTTTAATTAGAAATAACGGCTCACATATTTTAAATGCCAAATTCATATGGAAATATTATGACATTTAAAATTAGTCGTAGTAAACACGCAAAACTACCGCCATGTTTTGTAACGTAATTAATTCATATTCCATATGGGTTCCAATCATTTATTCATTAGGTATCATGATTAATAATATATTTCGTATTGTTCATGATTTTCTAAAGTAACTTAAATAAGTCAAAATATATAAAATAGTATCCATTTTTCTTGTTTTTTTTTCTCAACTTAGCATAAAATTCTAGGTAATTTCTAAAAATAATACACGTACTCCTAATATTCTCGTGGAATGTCCAGAGGGGATTTGAACCTAAGGCAAGGTCCTTAGGTATATTTACCCATATAAATATTATCAATTCCTAATTTTTCATATAAAACCAACTGGGGAAATAAAAAAGATAACGATTATCTTGTATTCAAATTCAATCGAATTTACCCACACCTCAAATTTACTCACATTGTACATAGTCGTTGTTGGCTGGGAGTATGGAGATTGGATCCCCACTAATTAGACACGTAATTTATGATCCATACTCTTCGTCCCGAATCTCAAAATTACATCGTTAACAGCTATTTGGAGATGAACGTACTAATTTAAAATAACCCTATCGAGGAATCTGCTGTTTTAAAAGCCCCGTGAGATAGATTAGATAGACAATATGACATACATATGCAATGACTGGTTGCATAACACCCTCAGGTGAATCTTTCTTTCAAGGAGGTTCTTATTAGTTATAGTATAGTGAGTTCTAAGCGTATTTAGATTCGTTCGTACTATTAGCAAGTGGCGGGTGTTTTGCGGCCAGTTAAACTTGCAACCGATATATTTCATGGTGGTCTTTACGTCCAGACTCTGCCACATCTCCTCCTATATGTAGTTGACTAGAAATAAGATTTGGCCGCAAACCCTACGAAAAAAATACTTTTAGCAAACCTCATGAAAAAATAATTTTATAAAAACCCACAAAAAATAATATTAGTAAACCCCATGAAAAAATAATTTTACCAAACACCACGAAAACATTCTTTTAGCAAGCACCATGAAAAAATATGTTTAGAAAACCCCCACGAAAAAAAGAAATTTAGAAAACCCCACGAAAAAATATCTTTAGCAAACCCAACGATAAAAGGATTTCACCAAACACCAAGAAAAAATATTTCTATCAAACCCAATGAAAAAATACTTTTATCAAACACCACGAAAAAATACTTTTAGCAAACCCCATGAAAAAATAGCTTTAGCAAACACAAAGAAAAATTTTTTTTAGCAAACCTGATGAAAAAATACTTTTATCAAACGCCATGAAAAAAGAATTTAGCAAACCTAAAGGAAAAAAAACCTTTAGTAAACCCCATGAAAAAATAATGTTGCCAAACACCAAGGAAAAAACTTTTAGCAAACTCCACGAAAAAGGACGTTTAGCAAACCCTAAGAAGAACGTATTCACCGCAAACCCTAAGAAAAAAGAACCAGGCCAGCGAAACAAGCCTCATTGAAGTATATTATCATCTAATAACTAACGCAGGATGCAAGACACAGGATGAGTAGGGTGGATTTTTGTTTAATATAGTCTGCACTGATTGCACCTTATAGGTTATATGAATACATTTAGGTAGCTTATGAGTAACTATTTCTAGTTTTGTAAGTGAACAAGTTCTGTGCCAAGCCAAAATATCCTGGGTCTGTTTCTCTTTCCAAAACAAATGTTTAAAACTAGGTCGATATTGATATTTATATCGTTTTAATGGGTTTTGTTAAGATGGCTGAAATCAAAGGTTTTAAAATCATATTTGATTACCTTAACAAAAAGAGCAGTGTGATGAAAGAGAGTTTATAATTATTATTTATTAGAGTTCTCAAATAAAAGATCGGGAGTCACATTTTGAGGACAACCCCTCTGTCGTGATAGGGTGTGATAAAGGCTCGTAAGGGTGTCAGGCAGGTTATCCGTTCACCCAATAGCTACCCCGTTCCTTAGCGTGTGTCGGTATGACCATGTCTATGTCAGAAGACGGTGATATCCCCCTAACGTACAGTACAGGGGTGGTTCTGTAGGAGTTGGTAGGGTTGTAAGGGTTGGAGGGAGAAGGGGGAGCAGTTACTTTAATTACACCCTCTGTAGGGGGTGCAATCAGGGATAGGGGTAACAAGACCTCTCAGACAAGGACAGAATCACTCGTGTGTTGAGGGGAACGAAAGGGGGGATGTTTGGAGGGGAAGGGAGGGGTGTAGAGAAAGACGAAGACACATGGATCCTGCCACGCCCATCGTTCGGAGGGTCTAAGGTTCGAGTTTCAGCTGGAGACTATGAGATCGTTTAAATATTTAATCTGTTTTTAATTTTTTAAGATTGAAACGTGTACTTTCTAAAAATAGAGTCAAATCATCACGATGGTTTTATCAAATCACTTAACACGAGGAACTACCCTCACCTGTTGGAGCATCAATAAAGGCTCCATTCTCGTAATTTTTAGGTTTTCTGTGACGTAGATATACTGGTTCGAATAAAAGTGATGTAATCAAGTAAAACGTTTTAACGTTAAATTTGATGGCCCAGCCAGTGACGATTATTTGTCAAATTTTATTAATTTTTTCCTTAACTCTTGACTCCTACTGTACGTATTCTAGTTTATGTATTGAATGTACAGTATCTTATCACTTTCGTGCTATATATTACAGACATCATTAAATGACATTGTACAGTCACATTAATATAAATAATGTTACGGTGAACCACACACACGCTCTCCCTCTTTTGTTTAAAATATATTTATAGCTCGTAAAATACGTTAGACGAAATAATATACAGTGTTACAGAAACATATTACTTTATTCTGTACATTTTAAACTCATCATTTCTCAAAATTCTAATAAATCTGCCTATAGCTCGGGGAATGTCGTTTTTAAAAATTAATCTTTCAAATTTTATTATTAATAGTAGTAAAATTTTGTTATTGATCTCTTGGCGTTGCGGATAAGTGATCAAAACTCTAAGCTAGCCCCGGAGTCATTTTCGTGGGAAAATGAGATATTATGTCATTTTGTTTGTATTTTTAAACGAGGTCTAGATACGAGCTTTATTCAACATTGCCAGAGCGGATTTTGAGTAAATCGATTATTTTTCTTTATAACCTTAATTAAACTACCCTTAATGTTAGGGTCGGATAGATAATTCCTAAAAATCCCTCTGGGGAGCCTTATGAAAACCCTAGATAACAAGTTTTAGCTTGATCGGTAAAATTAACTCCGCCAAAGTCCCAGTAACAAACAAACAGGCAGACAAACAGGTGGACAGACAGATAGATAGGCAGAGATACAACTGGACAGGCAAATAGACAGGCAGACAGACAAACGAACAGAGGAAAAATGGACAGACAGACAAACGGATAAACAGACAGATAGACAAACAGGCAGACAAATAGGGACAGACAGATAGACAAGAATAAAGATAGACATAGATATCGATAGACATGCAGACAGACAAATGGACAGAGAGATAGACAGTCAGACAGACAGACAAAGAGGTGGACAGACATACAGACAAAAAATATACAGATAGACATATAGCCAGACAGGCAGACAGACAACATTGCAAAAATAACTTTTTCAGGTCCAGGGGTCCATGAAGCGTTGATATCCCTTAGAATCTCGAATACAAGGTTCTTGAACATCACAATACTTCCTCTCCCCATGTAATGACTGACTGTAGGGTGTAGCCTGTTATTCACCATTCAAAGGGTAACTATCTTGTTTTACTCTAATCAGTTATTTAAAAATGGCTGCCTTCAAAATTAACAAGGAAAAAAAGTGATGCTTTATCCGATGTCCACCCGGCTGGGATTAAGATCAAGCTACCTGCTTCGGTGGCCGCATGGTATAACGCGCTACTCTCGCAGTAGAATAGACTGCTGAAGACAGGGAGATTGAGGTTCGAATTTCGGTGTGGTGTACTGAGGGTCGTTTATCAAAAATTGTTTTCCACCCTCCTTCCACGCGAATGCGGGTACCTTTCCTCTAAACATAACCTTCCTAATCCATGAACCCACTAGCATAATTGGTACTTTAGCGTATAACCCAAACGGGTAGTAAGTCGTGGAGGTAAAAACAAAGTTGAGCTATTTTAACTCAAACATAAATCATGCTGAGCTAATCCTAATAAAATAAAGCGAATTATCGTTACTGGCGCCGGTCAGCCCACGTATTAACCTTCAAAGATGGTCTATTCTAGTATTCCGGTGAGGTGGGCAGGAGTTTGACTCTGATACGAGTTTGTCGAGTTTTTCATTCCTAATTGGTTTTCTCATTCTCATTCCATGCGAATGGATCTAAGCTTACCTTACCTTGACGGGTTTCACTATGGAGCATATTATAAGATAAGGTCATAATATAGTCGATCTTAGTAATACTCCTAGAGTTCAACTTTTATAGGGAGAGCTTTTTAGATAGAACCAAATTATTTTTAGAGCAACATTGATAGTATTAAACTATTTTATTAATGTTGGTTTTTAGGGATTGACAATATCTATCAAAATTGACGCCTCTTTGGCGTAGATATAATAGCGTTTCTAGCTGCCAGATAAAGTTTTTTCTCTGAAAGTATTATTATTATTATTATTTAGCACCGCGTCTTACTACCCGTTCGGGTTATACGCTTAAATACTAATTACACTAATGGATTAAGAATTGGGAAGGTAGAATTTAGAGGAAGTGAACCCGCATTTGCGTGGAGGACGAGTGGAAAACCATTTAGGAAAACCACCCTAGTTCACCCGACCGAGATTCAAACCTCGATCTTCCCGTCCTCGGTGGTCTGGCTCAACACGACTGGCGCGTTAGCCAACTACGCCACCGAGACGGGTTCTATGAAAGTAGATCTAGTAACTGTTCTAGCTGTCAGATAAGGTTCTTCTTATGAAAGTAGACATAGTAACTGTTCTAGCTGTCAGATAAGGTTCTTCCTATGAAGGTAGATCTAGTAACTGTTCTAGCTGTCAGATAAGGTTCTTCCTATGAAAGTAGATCTAGTAACTATTCTGGCTGTCAGATAAGGTTCTTCCTATGAAGGTAGATTTAGTATATCTTGGTGTCAGATAAGAGTCTTCCTATGAAATTAGATCTAGTAACTGTTCTAGCTGTCAGATAAGGTTCTTCCTATGAAAGTAGATCTAGTAACAGTTCTAGCTGTCAGATAAGGTTCTTCCTATGAAAGTAGATCTAGTAACTGTTCTAGCTGTCAGATAAGGTTCTTCCTATGAAAGTAGATCTAGTAACTATTCTGGCTGTCAGATAAGGTTCTTCCTATGAAGGTAGATTTAGTATATCTTGGTGTCAGATAAGAGTCTTCCTATGAAATTAGATCTAGTTCTTCTTCTAATTGTAAAATGACGCTCTTCCTATAGAAATTGAACGGTACCATTCAGAACAAACGAAGTTTATATTTCATTTAGATTCCTCATTCCTAAATATTAGTTTAGTTAAATGCAAGTGTCTCGGGTGGAGAGTTAAACTTGATTTAAAATTAAATATGATGTACTCATCTAAATGCCAACTCCTGATATGTCATCAGCTCAGCCCCTAGACAAACCGTGCACTTTACACAGCTACTAAAATGCTCTTAAAATTGCTGTATGACTATTCCATCAACTCCGCCCCCTTGCAGGAATGAATGAAAGTTTCAGTGTTCCCCTTCAACCCTTAGTGCAGTAGTTGCAATGTTTCACCCTTCTTGCAATCTCACCCCTTTCAAACCCTTCACATGCATTCGCTAAAAAAATGTTCCTCCTCTCTATAGTCAGATAACTATGACAGTCAAACGTTAATGCAACCTTAACTTTAATACAATATTGTATGGTTCAATCCTTATTAGAGATATCCACACGTGTGTGTACATTCGTCAAAGTTTTCTCATTCCTTATATGAACCCAAATATGACATAAGAACTTTGTCCAATTTTTCAATTCCAAACTCAGTATTTATAGCAATGTTAAATGACTTCTTAGTTTTCAGATTTTATGATTGCATTCATTGCCAGATTTTTACCTTTATTATTATTGAAAACTATCTCTCTATCCATATATAGACATATATATATATATATGGTTCTTTAAAGGAAAAGCTATAGCAATTATACCTTTTATCTGCACGTTTTGTTTGTCTCTTATGTTTAGTTACCATGGTAACAAGGGAGACCAAGAAATAAACACGTCTCAGGTTAACAAAGAATACGAGTGCACACGAAGAGCTAGAGCTACAGTACACTTTCTATAGAAAGGTTCTTTTATGAAATAAAAACCTCTTTGCGATCAACATAATTATATAGCATTTTATCATTTCACTGTTGTTATTTTCTGGGTATTGATGGTAGATATCAAAATCTACGACTGCAGATCACATGAATTGAGTCACACGAAAGTATATATTTAGGGTATTTTTTCTAGTTGTCAGATAAGGTTCTTTCTGTGGTAATTGGACTGTAGATATATGTGTGTATAAAATGAAGAGAGAAAGTAAGAGAGGTGCATATATATATATATATACTGTATAGATATTTAATAAAGAGAGAAATTGAAAAGTGTATATTTACTTCTCTCACTTTATTATATATATTTTTACACTACAATTCTCTAAAGAAGAACCTTATCTGACAACTAGAAAAAATACCCTAAATATATACTTTCGTATACCTCAATTCATGTGATCTGCAATTGTAAATTTTGATATCTACCATCAATACCCATAAAATAACAATAGTGACATGATAAAATGCTATATAATTATGTTGATCGCAAAAAGGTTTTTATTTAATAAAAGAACCTTTCTCTAGAAAGTGTACTGTAGCTCTAGCTCTTCGTGTGCACTCGTATTCTTTGATAACCTGAGACGTGTTTATTTCTTGGTCTCCCTTGTTACCATGGTAACGAAACATAAGAGACCAACAAAACGTGCAGATAAAAGGTATAATTGCTATAGATTTTCCTTTAGTGAATTTATAAAACTTTATAAAATCAGACTTATCAAATTTCGGCTCCTGCTTCGAGCCAAGCAGTACTCTTGCTAAGTTGTGGTCTTATAGCTGATGACGTCCCTCAAAATGGACACATTTCTCCCCCTCCAACCTCCGTTCTATCCCTCCTGATTGTGCAACCCCCTCACTGGCTCCAAGTACACATAATGCCAACCTATGTATGTAAAACTTCCCCTTCACATCTCCCTACTTGAAAAACATCCCCTCTACATATTTTCTAACTTTTCATTGACCAACAGATACTGATTTACTAAACATACGCTGTTAAATTCTGAACTGAGTGAACCTACCATTGAGTAGCCTAACTATGAGTGGCCTACCATTGAGTAGCCTAACTATGAGTGGCCTACCATTAACTGGTCTAGCATTGACATCCCTCCTCTGAGAAGCTTAGCACTGAGTAGCATACAATTGAGTAACCTAACTATGAGTGACCTACCATTGAGTAGCCTAACTGTGTGACCTACCATTGAGTAGCCTAACTATGAGTGGCCTACCATTGAGTAGTCTTCCTCTGAGTAGCTTAAACACTGAGTGGCCTACCATTAAGCAGCCTAGCACAGAGTAGCCTAGCACAGATAAATATATCAATGAGTAACCTATCAATGAGTAGCCTAGCAATGAGTAGTCCTTAGCTGAGTAAACTACCACTGAGTAACCTGTTATTCACGTTTAAATATTTATCTATGATAACCAAAATTTGTATTTGGGGCATAGTGGCTTGGGTGACCAATAGGTTGAGGGAGGTTATGGATACTAAGAATTGTAGATGTTCTTGTACTTTTTAAATGAATAAATAGTTTTTTAGATTTTTAGAATCAATTTACGGTGAGAAATTAATAGAGATGTATAATAACATTCATTCTGCTTAAAAAAATATTGGCATAATATTTAAGATAAGCGATAAACTAATTTAATATTTACAATCTTCAATATTATCATCGACTTCCATATATTTCCCCACGCCCCACGTCATACTTACCACCCATCTGGCATGTTTTAATATTTAAACTAATGAGGACAAATTTAGATAAAGTGTGCTATGTTTTGTTGGTGATGGGCATATCGGGGTTTGAGCTCCGGCGCAGCCGTAGAGAGCTGTTTTGTTCCTGGATTGTTTTCCCACTCTCCCTTACCACTAATGCAGGTACAGCTCCTCTTCCTTCTACCCTCATCATCCCATGTGTGTGAACATGTCTATATCTCAGATGATTAAACAGATGCAGAGTGGAAAATAAATAAATGTCATGACGAAATCATACATATTTTAAACATATTTACATTTTAAATGTTCGAAAATCAGTCATCTACCACCGAATGAATTTTTCTCATAAAATATTTACAGTGTTTTTTTTAACAATCCAATATACTAGCCAGATAGATACCCATTTTGAACCGTATTATTTAAAGTTTTTTTTAGTCAAATTTTTAGAAATCACCTTGCAGTGAAACACTCTAATAAAAACAGCTTATAGGTCTATTTATCTGGTAGAATACCCCCTAGATGTTAATTTTTTTAATAGAATTAATGGAGCCATTTCCATAAACTTTTAAATTTCACAAAAGTTAGTAATAAATATACTTATCTTAATTTAAGGATTAGATCCGACGTTTAATAAATTGTGCACCATCTAAATAAAAATTTTGAGCAAAATCCATCAATACATTTCAGACGTATCCCCAGGTACAGAGATGCAGATATAGATGTAAGAGTAACATTTTTTAGTTCAAGGGGAACATAAAACATCAAGTTGAAATTTTATATTTAAATACTTTCTATATGTGAGAAAGTAAAAAATTTCATCACAAGAAGAATAAGTTTTGACTACTGCTAAATTCGATTAAAAATCTTGTCACGAACAAGTTTTTTTTTTAGTGAACTGTAATAAAAGAAAGGCAAACCTAATTTACAATAAATTCACCTACAGTGTACCTACGCCATAAACGGCTGTGTTGAAAGAAAACTGTATAAAATGGAAACTGTGTTACTTTAAAAAAGAAAAAAAATAGAGTTTAGTTGGTCACTTTCCTTCTGTCCTTTCTGACTTTTGTATCGGTTGGAAATGGGTGCCTAACCTCCCCAAATTTCACATAAGGACTCTTAAACTACTTCTAAACCAACCGAACCTATAACCTCACAGAAAAGAGGGGTCAGTTTTACGACGCGCCATAAAATGGTCAAGGCGATTCCAGTTGAAAAACCCCCTCTTAATGGTCTTTGGGCGCGATGACCCCCCCCCCCCCTTTGGCCTTCGCTCTCAATGGGGGAGCAGGGGGTGGGCTATTCGTTGTTTGGGACTCAAGAAAAACCTTGGACTAGGGAATGTTAAAAGATGTTTACTGTCAAAACTCAAGGTCTAAGGAGCATTGCTCCGAAATTTAGTAAACTATTTGTGACAAAGAGAGTGTTGTGATGACCCCTTGACTAGCACCTGTTCCTCTAAATGAGGCATATCTCTGAGTTACTCCTGAACTTGAAATAAAAATAGAATTTAACTTAATCATATATTAACGGAGATGGTAAAAAAATTAATATGATGTCCACTTTTTAACAGATTTTATAGCATAAAACCCTTTCATCAAGTTGGTTATAAGATTTTTAACGATCTTTGTTAAATTTATAACAAATATTTTCTCGAGGATTACACAGAAATCCTCGTTATTTCTGCACACAATATTAACTGATGGTCCAACACCTTAGCGTGGCTATATAATTTACTTATTCAAGTGCCCTAGGTTCAATTCCCAGCTTGACCGAAAATTTTTATCGTCACATCGATGAAATTTGTGTCTTATCCTTTCACAGTGATGAATTAATGACCAGGGGTTTGGTTGTTGTGTCTGCTCTAGATTTAAATGTAATCTAGAAAGTGCAAATAAAGTCCTCAGATAAGATAGCAAAAAAAAAGAACATATGAAGCTGAAAATGATTTAAACTCATTTGTCTTCCTACACGTAAAATAAAACGTTTAAGGTTTTTGAGTTAAAATAAATACTTGAAAATGTGAAAACGAGGGTGGTACTGGGTGGTTGTGGTCGACTTTAGACAAATGACTGATGAACCCAAGGGCTAAGGAGGGGCAGATTACATTTCCGGTCTCCACCTACTATCGAGGAACTGAACTGCCAACCGGAAGTGCTTGAACGATCAGAGCATGAGGAAACTTTTTTTTAACAATGGTTCCAAAAACCTGTAGCCTTCTTTTACCCTGAAAAATGTTATCTTACCCTACTTGGTTCCACTATGGTGAAGCTTATAAGATAGGACCATAGTGTAATCAGTCAAGGTAAGACTGCTACCTTGCTTTGTTCCACTATGGTGTGGCTTATAAGATAGGGTCATAGTGTAGTCAGTCAAGGTAAGACTGCTACCTTGCTTGGTTCCACTATGGTGTAGCTTATAAGATAGGGTCACAGTGTAATCAGTCAAGGTAAGACTGCTACCTTGCTTGGTTCCACTATGGTGTAGCTTATAAGATAGGGTCACAGTGTAATCAGTCAAGGTAAGACTGCTACCTTGCTTTGTTCCACTATGGTGTAGCTTATAAGATAGGGCCATAGTGTTATCAGTCAAAGTAAGACTGCTACCTTGCTTGGTTACACTATGGTGTATCTTATAATATAGCACCATAGTGTAGTCATTCAAGGTAAGACTGCTACCTTGATTAGTTCCACTATGGTGTATCTTATAATATACCACCATAGTGTAATCATTCAAGGTAAGACTGCTACCTTGCTTTGTTCCACTATGGTGTAGCTTATAAGATAGAGCCATAGTGTAATCAGTCAAGGTAAGACTGCTACCTTGCTTGGTTCCACTATGGTGTAGCTTATAAGATAGGGTCACAGTGTAATCAGTCAAGGTAAGACTGCTACCTTGCTTGGTTCCACTATGGTGTAACTTATAAGATAGGTTCATGGTGTAATCAGTCAAGGTAAGACTGCTACCTTGCTTGGTTCCACTATGGTGTAGCTTATAAGATAGGGCCATAGTGTAATCAGTCAAGGTAAGACTGCTACCTTTCAGGGTAAACGAAGACTAGGCCTACCTCTTGTTTATTCCAATTTTGAAATATCTCTACCCGCTTCAATAACCGAGTGGTATAGCTAAGGCATTATACTCATGTTGTATTAGCTTGCTAATGACATGGAGATCGGGGTTCTATCCCCAGTTTGGTCTACTGGGAGTGGTTTTTTCCTAAATGGTATATCACTCTCTCCCTACACACAAATGATTAGAATAGTTATATATTATGAGTGTATAGCCTGAACATGTGATAATATATGTATGTATATTCTATAAATGTTAAAAACTCTATACATTTGGCTATATATAATATATATATTAGATAGTTATGTGTTATATATATAATATAAATTTTCAACAATTTTATTCGCAGGTGACTTCACACGTTGGCCTAACTGGGATGTTTAAAACTAATGAATAATCATTCATCCCCCCGTAAGAAGGATTTAACTATTCGTGTAGCAAAAAGAAAGTGAGCTGCGAATAATTCGGAGATAAATAAAGCGTTGTCCTGTTCTCTTAAATGCATGTCGAAACAATATTTATATTTGTTATTTTATTATTTCGTCTCTTATTATTATTATCAGCATAATTATCACAAGAGTTATTATATACTAACTTATTTACTACAACATAATTCCACCTTCAGCTAGTTCTATACTTATCCCCTAATAACACTTTATATCTTGAGATAATTATCTCCAGTCCATCTTATTAAACCCTATCCTTATTTTGAGCTAGTTCCATCCAGTCCACCTCATTACTCCCTTTTCCTATCTCTGTTTACCTAAAAGCATAACATTCAACTCCTTATTTCCCAGAACTCGACTTAAAAATTATATATTTTCTTATAGTTTGTAAGATAATTCTTTCATAACAATATGTTTTAGGTAATTATTTACAAATTTGCAAGAATAAGTTATTTCGAATCTCAAATAGTTGCAGATATATGATACAAATTTGAGATATCCACTTGTGTAAAGTACCCTCTATGAATTGTCGACATATATAACATCTTTAATTTGATTTTTTTAATTATCACAATACTTCCTCACTCGAAGACATCCTGAGAGAGTAAAGATTAAGTATTAAATTCTATTTATCGTGTAAAACACAATCCATATATCCAATTTGAACCGGATTGCTTAAGGCATTTACGATATTTTTGAATTTTTGAAAATCTATTTATAGTAAAATAAACTACCATTTATTCCAGATGTGAAGTTAAAATATATATATATATATATATATCAAAATATTTTTATTGTAGCCCCAGAGAGGCAGACAGACAGACAGAATTGCAAAAACCCCACTTTTTTTAGTTCATGGATAAGCAATGCTATTATAATAGTCTCAAGGTACAGTACTATCTTTATGTCTATAGTAAAATAAAGTGTCTTACAGCTATTTTTACACACGATTTAATTTACTATGATAAAGGGCAGTGGTAGCCATTAAATTGATCTTTTTACAATCTTTCGACCGCTTCGAGAGATCAGTATTCTGATCGTCAACCAAACCAAACGCGAGGTTTTGATAAAGGTCGGCATTTCTTGACCAGCTGACACCGAAAAGTGTTTTTTACGATGTCATCTGTCTGGCTGAATGTGTATCTCGGCCTAGAGCCTAAACCGTTCTACTGATTGGACTGAAACTTTATATCTAAGAATCAAATAGCCATAGCTATTATTTATGCTTTTTTAGTGAGGATTATTCCATCTAGATATCATATTATGAAAATTGAAAAATGACACCTGGACACGGGAATCTAACCCGGGACCTTTGTCTTAGAACGCCAATGCCCTAACATAATAATTGTACAAATGGCAGCAATAAGCCAACTACCAGTCGAAGGTGGCTGCATTATCTGATAGCTTGTGATCTTAATAAAATCACGCATTTGTAGCCAACGATTTCCGCACGTCTATCATAGACTCTGCCTTAAAATATGAGTGAAGAATGACCCAGGGCACGAGACGAATCCTGGATAGCTCAGTGGTTAGAGCATTGGTTAAGCATTGACGTACTAAACTAAAGGTCCCGGGTTCGATTCCCGTGTCCAAGTGTCATTTTTCAATTTTCAGAATTGATATCTAAGGTTTACATTAGTTTCTCCCAAGGAATTTTTGCAATTATATATCTAGCCCTAAAATTAAGGGTAGTTTACTGAACTGCAAAAAGAGAAGATATCGATTTTCTCCAAATCTGCTCCAATGATTTTGATTAATTTTTTTTATCAAGGTATTGTTTTACATTATAAACAAAATGGAAACTCTCATTCTCCCATAAAAATGACATCAAGGGTATTCAACACAAGCAGAAATTTTCAATTTTGATAATATCCCCGCAACTGTTAGAAGTATGAAATAACGTATCATTGTAAAGTTTAAGTACTGTTCAAGATTAAAATCTTTTATTTTGAATATATGTTTATAAAACCAATAGTTTCTGCACTATAAGCATATATATATCTATGCAACTCTTCTATGATTGAAATCATTATTATATTGTCATGATAAGAAATTACTTTTAAAACAAATTTTGAATAGAGCTAATTTTTGGCCTTTCAAATTGCTTCCATTCTCAAATGTACGCTTTATCAAAATTATCAAATGCAATGCCTCTAGATTAAACTAACGGTTCACTGAACACAAAATATTTACACTCGTAATATATTATAGACAATTCATGATATTATTTTTAAAATTACCATGAAACCCATTTCATTTGACAAGACCGTATGAAAATCTACACAAACATCAAAACATTGTTTTTCATTAATCATTCATTGTTAATATATTTGAACTGTAATATTTTTTTCAAAAAAAAATAATTCAATTTAAACGGGTTGACCACAAAAACCATATATATCTCATATATAATTTATGCTTTCATAAAAACATACGTAATATTGCTTTCCACACAAAACTAATTCCAATATTTCCTACACGTATCCATATACGTATTTTATTATAATATATATGTAGATGATTTTTGGCAACTTTTCTGGTAATTGCAACAAATAGTACTAATATAACCATTTAGCTATTTCCACACTCCAGTACTTGTATGAGCTAGTATTCTAATTAATTATGCATGCCTGGTCATTGTTTCATGAATAGCCTTCTGCTAATGTATTGAAAACATAACAGAGGAAGGTTTGGGGGTAGTGTTTTAGGGGGGGCAGGAATGGGTTTTTTTTAGTTAAATAGGGGGGAGGGGAAACGGGAGTTGCACCAAAAAAAAA
>CABFWO010002932.1:0-76166 GCA_902155825.1 Timema genevievae
ATACAATGTACATTATTCCGTTCAGAAATCTTAGGAGTTTATAGAAAGAGAGAGAAAGTCTGTGCGGTGCGCCGTACCATTTATTAAGTTTTGTTGCATTTTATTATAAAATAACTTACTTGGGATTTTATACAATTTGAAATTAAATATATATATAATGCCTAAAAGGAAGTTAACTTTTTCATTATTTATTTATTAACATTATAGAAAAGAATTCTTCACGACCCTTAATACAATTTCTAATAGGATGTTACAATTAATATAATGTAATATAGTTATTAACAAGAATTATATTTTTAACCAACGCCTTTAAAAGACATGTAAAAGTAGGGCTTAGTAACTATTTTTAAATGTTACCATGATTCGTATTCTTATGGGAGTTAGTTTAAGTGGATATTATAAATAAATTGAATTATATTGTACCTATTATATTTATATAAACAATAAATAATTTAGTAGACAGCAAGCATGCACATACATGTTACAGTACATATTGATTACAGAATTGACGCTACCTTTGTGTGGTAATACATTTGTATTTGGTTAACAATATACAGAACAAAACTACATTGTAAGAGCTTGATGCAATGTGGGCTAGATATTTATTCAAGACAAAGTTCATGGTAAGAGCTCTGTTTGAGATGGATATCTTGGCCCGACTAGAGAGTACACTATTAAACTCAGTAGAGACCGTGTATATGGTAAGAGTTCTTTTTTTTGGGATAGCTAGCGTGTCCTGTCTAGAGAAGATACTATTAAAGACAGTAGAGACCTTGTCCTTTTTAAGAGTTCTGTTTGAGATGGCTTGTATGTCCTGACTAGCGAGGAAGCTAGAGTCTCAGTAGATACCGTGTCCATGGTAAAGGCTCTGTTTGGGATGGATCGCTTGTCCGGACTTCTTGACCACAGCGTTGAAGCCGTTGTGTTTGTCGGCGGTGTAGTCCACAGTCCTGACAGTTCCGTCAGACTCCACCAGGCTGTAGGAGCCCTTGACGACGTCACCATCACGTGACTCCCACTGGTTCTTCACGTCACCGGTGTGAGGGTCATGCACTGCGTAGTCGAATTTGTACTGGGGGTGGGCCTGTTATGATACATTGTTTTATTTACTGTAACACACTTTATTAAAGATTAATTCATAAAACTAAATTATATAACTAACTTAAAGTTGTCACAATAAAATTATAAATATAACGATAAACTTTATTGGACTGTTATTTAATATATTAATCTCACAAACATATCAATTCACAATTCTTGATCATGATATCTATGTTATATTTCTTACATGCACTTTAAAGTGATGTCATTTCAAAGTGACCGAGATATTAAGAGAGTATAAGATAACTAGCTTTAATTATCGCTGTTCACAGTATCTATTGCAATATTTCCACAAAAGTACTTGTTTTTTTAATGATAAAATGTGCACATACCTATGTTTAAGGCCAGTATAATTTTTTTTTATCAAAGTACACTTAGGTGATACAGCTAGTAAACTCCAATATTATTACTGATACAATTTTATTTTGTATAAACTCACATATTCTTCACCGATATTGTTAGAAATGGCTGGTAAATGGCTGTAGCTGTGGCCTAGAAAGCCAGGATGCGCACGCACCATAACGATGACAGCGATCATAGCGACGACAATCTACGGACACGTTTAACATCTCATTAACGGACATCTGGTGTTCTTTCAATGCACTTTGAATTATATTATAGATTATAGTTTAAAGGCTGTATTGAATTATAGAAATATATTTGAAAATTAATTCTATTAAAATACTCCTACTCATGGTCATCAGAAAATTAAACAAAAGGTTGGAGGTCTTAAGGGAGCTTTATAAAAGACCAGTGTTTTTGCAATTTTTATAGCAGATCTTTTTTGGTTAAAATAAACCAAATACTTATTTTATACGAATATAGAGTTTAATTTTATTATCATGATGATATCAACAGTTCTAAAATATCTGCCAAGGGTGTTTTGGAATTTCATGACAACTTTTTCTCCTCATTAAAATTTTGTTAGAAAATGTTACTATAATATAGAAGGAATGTTTAATTTATTTTGATAAATATATGTTTTTATAAAAAAAACTACAAATACAGTCTTTTCTCACGTTCCTCCGTCTTCAGCAAGCCAGTCTAACACGAGAGTGACACCTTTGGGCATTCGGGCACCGAAGCGGGTCATAACGTTTTAAATTATTGTATACCTACTTGTGGTTTTATAAAAATTTCCGGGGTTCAATCCTCGGTCCTGTTACAGATTTATCTGATTGTCAAACCCTTCCTTCACCTCTGACAAGACTTGTATTAATCACGACTTGTGAATGTGTGGAATGCCAGGCCTCCACCGTGGTTCGGATCCCACGTTAAACTGTAGGTCCTACATTTCATCTCACAATCACCCTACCATTGCACATTAGCGTAAGTGCATACAACCCGAACTGGTAGTAAGACGCGGGCTAACAATAATAATAATAATAATAATAATAATAATAATAATAATAATGCATAATATGTGCAACTTTACTGACTGTCTAAATTCAAGGCATTGCATATGGGTAGTAACTGGCTATTTTCGTATATTTAGATGTCACAGAACATACGGTATTAACTTGTTCGTTTAAGAACTACAATGCAATGTTTCATGCAACATTTTTAAAATTTTAATTTTTAGCACCGCATCTTATTAACCGTTCGGGTTATACGCTTAAGCAAAATTACACTAATGGATTAGGAATTGGGAAGGTTGTATTTAGAGGAAGTGAACCCGCATTTGCGTGGAGGGAGAGTGGAAAACCATTTAGGAAAAACCACCACCCAGTTCACCCGACCGAGATTCGAACCTCGATCTGACCGTCCTCGGTGGCCTGGCTCAACACGACTGGTGCGTTAACCAACTACGCCACCGAGGTGGGTAACATTAATAGCGCTATGCTCTCACATCTTTTTTCAAAATGGAATCTTAAACGTGTGCTGATATATAATTAAAAAGTGACCATAATATAGAATATAATATTTTAATTAAGCAGTTTAGCTAATTTGACCATTTGTAGCTACTATTATTATAATGGTCGCTTAAAAATGTAACACAAGTACCTTTGAACGAAATTATAGACAATTTGAATTCATTTCGGTTAAGAAACAAACGAGATTTGTTTTTGGTCAAATATTTTCACAACAATCTAAATTAAGGACAGAGATCTTGACTGAATGAATAAGATACTAACTTGGCAAATTATTTTCTGCTAGTTCTCCAGATGACTAACTAGGAAAGTAAACTTCAGCTAATTTCCCAAGTGACTAGGCTGCTCTAATTCATTTTCAACTTTGAATTTAATGATATTTACATTCTATCTTTACTCATAATGAATATTAACACACACTCTTAATCCAAGAGTAGCCTATTTTAGCCAAAGCAAAAATTACGTAAATAAAATAGACCTTTGAAAATGTCTCTATGGGCTTTGATCTCATTTATCTCAAATATAAAATAATAATAATGTCGTGTCTGGGCCGCATTAATCTACAGCTCAGTTTGTGGAAAGATTATTAGCCAGTACTAAAGTACAGTACCGTTGTCCAGGGGACGCCCGAATGTACTAATCATACATCCTTTTCGGGGAGGATTTTTTCCATGTCCATATAGAACCGCGTCTTTCTACCATTTTTGTTTACACCCCTATGCACTAATTAATAATTAATGTGTTAGGGATCGGGAAGGTTTAATTTAGAGGAAGTTTACCCGCAATTGCGTGGAGGAAGAGTAAAAAACATTTAGGGAAAAACCCCTTCAGTACACCCGTATGGGATCGAACACGTATCTCCCCAGCCTCGTCAGTCTATTCTATTGCGAGAATAGCACCTTAGACCATAGGGCCACTGAAGTAGATCCATTGTCTCAATAAGATGAGGATATGATGATAGTGAAAATGACGGAGTTGAGCCAATGAAGATTTTAACCTAACCTTAGCCTAATTAATTAAACCCTGGTAACTATGGGAACTATTCCCCTTTCGAGAACAAATTCCCGTTATCTGCCAGGAATCGAGCCCAGGACGTCTGGGTCAGCATCTAGGGCCTCTTACCACTATACTATGAAGCTGGTTTCTCGAATGTATTAGTTAAGCTTTATAATATTACCATAATAATAATAATAATACCATGTTCTAAAAAAATAACAAGATAGCGTTGAAGTTATTCTTTATTTGTATAATAACACCTTCGGTTCTAGTGGATAAATGCTATTTATGATTTTATTAGAAGATATTATTTTTTAAATTATTGCTTTTATTTATATTTAATATGATCTCAGAGGCCTACATATTAATGACATTTTACTTAAAACAACAAACACAAAGATATAAGTATGAGTAATTTTGTGCAATTTATTTTTCACAGTTTATTTACATTCATTTATCCAGATATTAAATCATTATTCTGACTGATTTCCTCTGAATTATAGTGGTTCCAAACCACTCGTGTTTTCTAGCTTATTTCTCGAGAGGTAAAAAAGCAAACACTACTGCGCAGGAATACAATGATATGTATGGGGTGTAGGAGTGGGGTATATAGAGCATATAAATGAGAAAATCTACCTTCCTATCTTTTTGGAAGGATAAACACGCTTTGTTATAGTCTTAGATTTTTTATTACCTATCCTACGACTCTGTCATATTATGTAAAATAAGTGAAACTACACCGGCATACTTCTAGGACAAAAAAATAAAAATAAAAGTGGATTCAATCGTGATTCTACAACATTAATCACAGCAAATATTTTTCTTTAATTTGTCTACGTATGTACGCACATACTATATTTTGTTACTGGTCAATCCTGAAGATTTTATATATGACCATATCGTAAGTGATACTTGAAACAACACTCCCATTACCAATCCAAGATTGTAGCTCAAATTCTTCAGAAAAAAAATGACCTGCTTACATCTTCTTATTCTTTGCCTTAAGTTAATATCATTTCTGAACAGATTTTTACTAAGATTTATTTTTAAATAACCCGCTTTGGTGACCGCAAGTTCTATCGCACTACTCTCGCAGTAGACTAGACTGCCGATGATGGGGAGGTCGAGGTTCGAATATCGGTCGGGTGTACTGAGTGGATTTTTCCTAAATTACTTTCCAAAATGTCTTTTTCACTTTCCTTCCAAGTAAATGTGAGTAAACTTCCATTAAATATAAGCTATATAATCCCTAGAACCATTAGCGTAATTAGTATATAAGCGAACAGCCCAAACGGGTAGTAAGACGTGTTAAAAAAAATTTTACAAAAATAAAGCTTTCTTCAATAAATAAATAAAAAATATTAAATGACAGCCAAATCAAACATTTTGCTCTTACCTTTAATCTTTGCATGGTTGGGTGATATTGGTTGTTTAGTTAGAGACTTATCGTTGCGATGACTTCTACGATAGAAACTATACTGCCATTATTTACTGCAGCTGGCCTTTTATATTAAATTTACTTCATTTCTTATAATGAGAGAAACTTAAAACACTTTACGTGTGTTTATGATACCGTCAGCTAACCGTGATTCCTCTCTTGGTGCGTGGCAAAGATTGCAAGAGAACAATGGTGATCAAATCTTTGAGGTTGAATTCCGACATTTTAAGAATGCTTTAACAATTACGTAACTTATAACATTAGTTTTTTACTTTTCATTTGTTTGAGGTATTTAACGTACATTTTCTGAACCGATTGAATATATCACCACACGACTTATAAACTAACTTAAATATCCAATCTTGGTCGTTATTTCATCACTGTGAAAGAGGAGCCTACATTTAACGAACGATTGATATTTCAGCCATGTAAGGAATCAAACCCGGGACCCTTAGCTCAGAAGACAGCCATACTACCGACTGAGTTAATGTGTTGGACTATATCATTAGTAGAGCCCGGACTTTTATGTATTATTAACCTACAAAATATGTACAGAACATAAATAAGTTTCAAGATCAGTTATAATATGTCGTAACATATTTAATAATGGGAAAATATACAACATTAAATATATAAACATTCGGTTAAAAGAAACGTTGCCAGGAATGCAATCTGTATGTGGACGTTTGTCACGTGAAATTCCTGTAAAATTCGCTATTTGATGTTATGTTTTCTTGCTCCACTGTTGCCGGTGCTTTGAATGCAAATAAACGTCAGACCACTATCTGATATTAATACCACACTTATCCTTTATACTTTGCTGCCGGTGCTTTGAAAACAAGTGCACGTCAGACCACTATCTGATATTAATATTTCACTTACCCTATAGACTTTGTTGCCGGTGCTTTGAAAACAAGTGAACGTCAGACAACTATCTGATATTAATACTACACTTATCCTTTATACTTTGCTGCCGGTGCTTTGAAAACAAGTGCACGTCAGACCACTATCTGATATTAATATTTCACTTACCCTATATACTTTGTTGCCGGTGCTTTGAAAACAAGTGAACGTCAGACCACTATCTGATATTAATACTACACTTACCCTATATACTTTGGTGCCAGTACTTTGAAAACAAGTGAACGTAAGACCACTATCTGATATTAATACTACACTTATCCTTTATACTTTGGTGCCAGTGCTTTGAAAACAAGTGAACGTAAGACCACTATCTCAAGTTCTTGTGAGGCCACTATCAGGCAACGCTTCTCTCCACAGCACAATAAACGTAAAACACAAAGTTACGTTACGGCAACTGTAATCCTCTCTGACGAGCCAGTGTACCTAACTTGGAACTTGCTCAGTGCCATTCTTTTGCTGTATACGTTTCTTTATGAAAGTATAATTTGCCTGAAAATTAGTGACACATAATTTAAAATTATTTTCCCCAGGAAAGACATAAAAATAATACATAGATTAAAAAACACGCTAAATATGTAATTTTATGCAATATCTTCGAAAATATGCATAATTCATCAAAATATATGAAAATATGTGAGATTAAAACTGGAAATATAGTCCCAAATAACCTAATTTGTCGACATTTAGCTTTTCACCTTTCTAACTGACTGAATGACAATATGTAATTACATAAAAATCCGGGCTCTAATCATTAGTTATTTCTCCAGGAAGCTCATGTTAATAGTATAGATTCTAGATTTAAAAAGATGTTCGTGATAAAAAGATGTATGGAAAACTAAAATAGCTATTTAAAAAACCTATAATAATTGGTTAAAAAGTTATGAAGAGTTGTTTCTAGGTAGATTTTATTATTTCAGTTATTAGTCTACGGTTAACGGTTCTTCTTTCATCTTATTGACTCAAAACAATATAAAGTCTCTATAATTATTTTAGTGTATGTATTATTTACTAATTTTCTTAAAACTTAAATTACTAATATCTGAGGCACCAGAAAGTGATTTTATGGTTTTATTTTTTAAGTGAACAGTCAGTGAATGCGAGGTACAGAAGAATTCATTCAACCCATTACTTTATCCTATTCCATTAGCTTGATGAATGAATGCCTCTAACATCAACGAATACTTAGACGAGGTGATCAAATTAAGAGCAATGTGGCTGTCTAATACATTTTAATCTTCTCAAGATACTTCAATTAATTAACTTTTATTGATTATGCAAACAATTTTAATTTACAAATCATAATGTGGTAGTGTGCTTACGAGTTTAATACATATCATATCTTTATTAGAAAAGATCAAGAGAGTAGAAACACAAAAATATTAAAATTTTCTGTGCAACACAATAATATAGTGTGGTGTGTAGGGTCGTTAAGGTTTTAGTAAAGTAACTATATATATAATCTTAGTATATTATTAAGTTAATATTATAGTAAGTTTGATCTCTGCACAATCCGAAGTAGGACAAACTTATTTATAGATCTATGCTTTATATTGGACTCCTTGTTGAGAAGTAGCAACTTATAATTTTAAGTACTCATAGACTATCTTTAAACAAAACGATGCGTTCAGCATTTCTCACATATTGATATTTTCAATACTGTCTAAGTTATGTCTGAGCCCATAGAAAATGTATGTTACGAATTTTTCACCCCTCTTTGAATCCAAAATCCTGAAAATTTTTCTGTGGATGAATTTACTAAAAGGTATGAGACACGTTATATAGTTGTTTTTACAAACAGCGAGGAGAAATATGAGAATACTGCGTTACAAGTTCGTAATAATTTTTATAAAAGTGTTTCAGGCTGTCTTGTGATCGTCAATAAGTATTTACGTAGCCAAGGAGACCCATTTATTGGACCTAATAAATAAAGTAACATACATAAATATAAAGGGGAGGATACATTTACGTTAGTGATGAATTAAGTGATATTTAATGGATTTTAGTAGCCAAGCTATTCATTTATTTATTATAATGAGATGTGGCTATAAATGTAACTAACAAATAAATATACCAAATACCGTTTCTATGTTAGTTGCGTTATCTGATAGCTCGTGATCTTAATAAATAACACATTTGTAGCTGACGATTTCCACACGTCCATCATAGACTCTCCGCTTGGACAACTGGATTATTCCAGGATAACTCAGTGTTTAGAGCATTGGCGTACTAAGCCAAAGTTCCCATGTTCGATTCCCGTGTCCAGGTGTCATTTTTCAATCTAAAGAACATAAGTGATCTGTGTTTATTTAATTCATCTACTTTACTAAATAAATGGGATACTGGAAAGTAGAAGGCTATTTTATTGTTACATTGAATGAAAATAATTTTAAATTAAGAAACCTAGATATTATTTTTGAGGACTGTTGGAAACGACAGAAAATTCTTAATTTGGCTACTAATTAAAACAAAATTATTCACCTTAATGAAAGTTTGTTTAGCATTTAAAAATCAAACAAATGTTTGGAAACGCGTGTATCTACATTCAATCCAATTTCACTTCTCAAAAGGATTTGCAATTTTTCCAAACATAATATGCAAACTAAGACAGATATATTTAGGGATAAATTAAAGAGTATGATTGAGTACCTCATAAATGTGTCTTTTGTAGATACAAAACCATTAATGCTTGGAATACCGGATAGTGGTGGGATAAAAACTTTTAACGGATGTGATAGTATGATCACGTCCACTATATTGAGTCATATCGAATGCTTCCGTAAACACTACGCCAACATTATTTAGGGATCTCATATTTAAGCCTGTCAACTGTGTGGTCACTAACTTAACAATTGGTGAAATTCAAAAGTACGTTCACGATATTAATGAAAACTCAGTGGATATTGGTTAAATATATCTTAATGAACCTGCCTCGAATGACTTAACCACATGACTGATTGTTTTCTATTAGTATCTTCCCAAGATTGGAAGTGATGCCAATATGCATGAAATTTCTCCCGCCGTTCACAGTTAAAACTTGGTTTAAACGTTGTTTAACTTACTTTTGGATACTCAACAAATACTTCAACATCAATGTGAGATAAATCTTTCTGTCTAAAAGTGCAATTAATTCTAAAAACTTTGAGGTTGGCTCTTTTTGAAGGAGGTGTTACATCTCCATTGTATCTCCCAACGAGAACATTGCTTACGTAATAAATAAATGCTCTGCATCAAGTCTTGAATTAAATCACATTATATTTCACCAAGTATTTTAATCAAAGACACAATGATTTACCAAGTCTTACATCAAAGTACATTATATTGCACACAATTATTTATTAGGAACATTACACTGTACCAAGTATTACATCAAATTACAGTTTATTGTGTAAAATATTTGATCAAAGAGCACAACTGTGCACCTGTAGCATCAAATAACATTAAAATGCACAATATAGCTGTAGTTTAGAGGTATTTAGTGGTTAAAACCCCTCCCCAAATCGTCATTATCAGTATATTTTGTATTCATCTCCTATGCATTGCTAGTAGCTTATTGGAATATCATATTCATAACAACTACAACATAACTTATAGTTAAAACACTTTAAGTTACTTCAAGAGTGATTTAATTTATATAAAACACCTTGCCATAGTTTGTTGGGGAACTTCACCATATTCCACGAAGTAGAAACCTCTTCTAAAATATATGTTTGAGTACGCCTCTGTTGCATAAGATATAAGAACACAATGCTGTACCCATGTTTTACCAGTGGGCTAGACTGAGAACGTTAATGGGTGTGCGGTTTAAAGGGGGGGTAGGATTTGTGTGATTAAGACTCGGTTGGGGAAGGATGGAAAGGTCCAGGGGGGCCTCAACTTCAATGTGTTTTAATATTTATGAGTGCTTCTAAATGCTTGGCTTTTAAAACTTTACTGCCCCATCGTTTATCCCATGGTAACCGGAACAATTTCATGTTCACCTTATTAATATTAACTATTCTCATATTAACATCATTATATGGTCAATAATAACGATCTGCGAAGATTACGTAACATTATATTTGCTTTTTTTTTTTTTGCAAATAATAAGTTTAGAACGGCACCACAATAATATTGTTGGATGACTGAATGCTGCCATCTTAGATAATATAATTATGATCGACTTATCTCTACTATCGATGGGACCTAGCTCTGACTTTTTGAACGGTCAACTTTGTAACCAACCTACTTAGGGATGTTAAAATAAGTACATCGATTGTTTCAAGACAACGTCACAAACTCCATTTATATTATGAAGCTTGCTGGTGAACTAAAGACTTTATTGGTGAAATCTAATTGTTTTATTTGGATGAAACAGCTGATTACTAGCGACAATTTTACATATATTAAATATTATCACATAAACTTGTTTCTTTTAATCGTAATTTTTTGGTATTTTTGTTGCTTACATTAATTTTATTTTACCTTTTATTGTAACTATTGATACTAACTCTTTGCCTGACTACGTGTAATTTGTTTAGAAGGTCCAAAGGGGTTTTTTATACTCTTTTCTTCCAATTAATAGGTCTTTTTTTAAAAAATTAATCTAGATTAAGTGAATTTGGAACAATTTTTAAAATATAAAAGTTTGGCTTTCAGCTGGCTTCTGAATAATTGATAGGAAGGAATCCTAAACTGGTTTTTACTTTAAAACAAATTTAAAATTATGGTAACTTCATAGTTGAACTGTTTTCAGTGATTATAAAAGGAGGTTAAGTTCTAATATGATATATATATATAATTTTATGAAAATTTATTAGGTAAAGGCCAGAATTTTACTTTCATACTTGAGCCTTTTTCCATTAACCTGAAAATTCAACATTGGTTAGATCTGAACTATATTTTATCAACTATAATTTTTATAATTTATCAACATTCTACCCATTTTATGAAAGTATAACTATTTTAGACCTCTCCCATATTAAATTATTATATTATTATAAAAAACCTTTTATATTCAACAGTACAAAATAATTGTCTTTAAGTATTTCGGTAGAAATACATTTTATTATTTATTTTATTACCCTGAAACATCTCTGTAAATTTAAATTAATATATATATTCTATTAGTTCAAATTATATATATTAGTTCATATATATAGTTTAAAAGATATATATATATATAACAATTGTTTCTAAATATATGTTGTATTATATTTATAAAGGTTAACCTAGGTAGGAGTTTTGGTTAAGGCTATAGTTGTTATTTAATAATAGCCACATCATATGTTTATTTGAGTTATATTTTTTTTTCATAATGTACATTACCAGCCATCCTAAATTATGAGAAAGCGTTGTATGAATGTATGTATTGTTCCCTGAAAGATAATAGCAGGATTTCGTTGACACTGTTTTAGAGATGAGAGTGGTTTTCTCAACTGAACACCCAGAGGTCCTGGGAGAAGGGGTTTGTTTGTGACATCATTGGAACTAGACGAGGAAAAAAGTAAGATTTAATTCTTTTAAGTGGAATTTCAAAGGAGTGTCGCCCACCATATTTAATCTGTTTAGTTGTTCAAGATTAACTAGTGAATTAGTCCACACTACCACAAGTGTGTTTGTGTAATTATTCACAGCATAGTGGTATGAATTCACAATTGTGATGTAATGAAAATAATGTAATATGATGGATATAATGTAATGAAATTCAAAACTAAAAGTACAGGTAAGATACTACAGCTAAAACTCAAGAAATTCCTCATATTGAAGAGACATTCAGTATTACTGTTTATGTAAGACAATGCCAACTATTTTGTTAAATATAAATTGCTCTATGTTGATGAAATTCATAAATACAATACAAGTGTATTACTTGTCAAATATACAATCATTTAAAATACATATTATATTATTTGATTTGATTTGTATATAAATTTACTTTAACTAATTTTAGTTGTGTTAGTAAATATTAGTTGTAACACAAATTATTTTCTCAAATCTTTGGCACAATACTCTCTGCATATTGTGTGTGAACCGCAAATCTTGGGTTGTAAACATCTTAGTTGATTGGTCAATGTTTGGAGTAAGAGGAGAAGGTAGGAATACTGTAACAATATTGATTCTAGGTACGTTAATTAGGGCTTTACAAACTTGGTTTTGAATATTTGAGCAGCAGGTCTTGGGACTTGTAAGCTGGTGGGTAAGAGCGCTTAGAAGAAGAATTGCTTAAGTACTGTTGGTAAATCAACAAATATATTCTGTTCCGATTCCCCTCCACCCCCATTTGATCATGGGTGGGTATGTTACACAGGGCTCTCATGCCTAGATATTACGCCTTACTATACTTTTAACTATGTTTGTGTCAGCACATAAATATTTACAACCGTTTATACGCAGACTATATATTTGTTTATAATAATAATAATTTCATTCCTGAGCTACATCAAACTGTAGCTCAGTTTGCGGAAAGATTAGTCAGTACTAATGTAATGATCATACATCGTTTACGTGGAGGCTATTTCCATGTCCTGATGAGATAAGGGGATGATGATAGTAAAAATGACGGGGTGAATTCAATGAAGATCTTAACCTGAATCAAGCTTAACTAACCAAATCCTGGTGACCATGAGAGTAGTTATTCCTCTTTCGAAAAAAAAACTTTCCTGGTACCAGCCTAGAATCGAAACCAGCATCTCTAGATTAGCAGCCAAAGCCTGTGACTAACATACCACGAGGCCAGCCATGTGTTTGTTTGAAAACGTATCTTATTGATTTCTTTTGAAGCTTACATTTAATACCACAAATAAAAATATTATGTTGGGTGGAATACTATAATAAAACTATAATACTTAACGTTTTTATAACTAAAATATAATGTGCTACCTATTTCTTTAATATTTTCGCTGAATGCCATGTGCACATATTTATCCGTATAATGTATCTCAAAATTGCCATAAGTATTGTTAATTCTAGGCAGTAATTTGTATGTATGTTTTTCTTTCAACTTTTCATATATTTTATTTATTTGAGCTATGTATAAGTCTAACGGTAGGTTAAATTAGTTCTTCAGCTATTAATTTTTTTATACTTATGCTCGATTACCAGTAATGGATATCCCACCTTCCCGATACATCATATTAGACCAGATAGAGTATATTTTGGTGTATGCGCATCATAAAGTATAAATTTGTGTTATTTTGGATCCAATGTTCTTTTAGCTGAATTCTTAAAAAATGAAGGATAGATTCAGGAAATGGTGTAGCCACAGTGGTACTCAATCCAGGATATTTTGATCTGAAGATGTTCTAAGATTTGCCAAGATCTGAAAAGCTCTTTTATTAATAATCGAAGCGTATAACCAGAACGGGTAGTGAGATTTGGTGCTAAAATAATATTAATATCAATAGTAATGATAATAATAATAATATTAATGACCGGATGAATCGTGTATGGAGGAGCAAAGTAAAGATGCAAACAGGCAGCTAATGTTTTGTTATCGAGATTAACTCTATCTATGAAGAACTTAACAAGATAGATTACAATGGTAATACTTCTTAATATTATGTATTCAACTTTTATCGTAGAGTATCGTATTAATATAGGGACCAGAGCTTAATTTTTTTATTTTATAACAAAATCTATCCATAGTGAGATGTGTGACATATCAGGTGTCACCGAGTATCGTCTCATAATAATTGCGTATTCTTCCATAAGGATCTTCAAACCTATCATAGCTTCTCATTCTTAATACATATAGAGAAAGTGACAACGATTTTAATTAGTTCGCTTGATGAGCTCCGGAAGCTAATTCTGTAAAAGTTGATTTGACTAATAGTTGGTTGAGTGTTTACAAGACACTTCCTTGTATCTCATATTTTATACATTTTACAGACCCAATGTCTAACAGGTTTGAAATTCTTATTTATATTTTCTTTGACCCTATAAATCTGTAATATCTGTTTACATGGTTTATTCAAGTATTTATGTTTGGTAGGACCCTCCAACCCCTTGGTCAAGACAAGATTAGATCTATTTTCATTATATAAATTACTATATTATGTTCACATGAGTCGTTTTGCATTATTTGAAGTTCTGAAAATTATACTGTCATACTTATTAATTTATTCTATGAGAAACGTTTAATTGATCACATACATTTATTAGTAAAGTTTATTTATAAGATCTACACAAATATCTTTCATGTTAAATAAATTGATAGTTCCCATTTGGAGAAACTAAAAGTGAGTTTTCTTGTTTGATTTGATATTTCCCCTAAAAAACATCCTTTGCTAACGGTTCATGTGTGTAAAACTGATTTTTGGCATTTTCCACTGAAATGATATTATCTCCTCGCTTTAGTATGGGTACCGTATTTACATCTTTGTACGGAATTATGTAGGGCTAAATCTATCTTGAGAGTTGGTCAATAAATATATAGTCCTTGTTGGCTACTATAAAATAATTGTTTTTTCTCTAAAATATTTTGCCTATACTAGTTTAATATGTGTTTGATTGCCACAGGAATAGTTAAGTAGGAGGAAAGTTAAATCATATGCCCATGGATGAAAGGAAATAGGATGCTACAAACTAAAGGGAATACTATTAATCTCTATTAGAATTAACTGGGGTAAGAAATAAAAAATTGACATTGTGATAAAGGACTTTGTTTAATTTCAAATAATATTATAGTTTATTATTTCCTGCAATCCAAAACTTAGTTTAATTTATATTATTTATATTACTGAACTAGTCTTTTCTAGAGAAACGATGAACATTAGGAAAATTAATATAAAAACACCTTTTACAGGAATTAAAATATACACTTTCTAATATTAAGTTAGGGTTGCTTATTCAAACTCATTTTTAATTTTTATTATTAAAACCGCGTCTTACTACTCGTTCAGCTTATGCACTCTTTTCTAATCAACTTATTTAATGACCATTACAATTGTATATATCTTTACACATTAGATATTATCTTATAATGAGTTTAATGAAAGTAAGTCTACAATATTATTTTAAAAACCGAGGAAAATATTTATATTATTACGTATAAAAATAGGCTTTTTTTTACTAAGCAGAATGTACAACTTAACCGTAGATTAAGGATATCACAGTTTTTACCCAAACCAAGTATTATTTTGGATTTATAAGAAATATGTCTGAAGATGCTATATATGATCGTATTTGTTTTATAAAATGGTTGATATTTATAGGCTCAAATAACATTTATATGGTAAGAAAACTGTTTTTGATAATGAGCGTGTCTAAGCTAGGAAGATGATTGTAGAGACTCAGTAAAGACCGTGTCCGTGGTAAGAGCTCTGTTCGGGATGGATAGCTTGTCCTGATCAAGGAAGATGATTGTAGAGACTCAGTAGAGACCGTGTCCATGATAAGAGCTCTGTTCGGGATGGATAGCTTGTCCTGATCAAGGAAGATGATTGTAGAGACTCAGTAGAGACCGTGTCCATGATAAGAGCTCTGTTCGGGATGGATAGCTTGTCCTGATCAAGAAATATGATTGTAGAGACTCAGTAGAGACCGTGTCCATGATAAGAGCTCTGTTCGGGATGGATAGCTTGTCCTGATCAAGAAATATGATTGTAGAGACTCAGTAGAGACCGTGTCCATGATAAGAGCTCTGTTCGGGATGGATAGCTTGTCCTGATCAAGAAATATGATTGTAGAGACTCAGTAGAGACCGTGTCCATGATAAGAGCTCTGTTCGGGATGGATAGCTTGTCCTGATCAAGAAATATGATTGTAGAGACTCAGTAGAGACCGTGTCCATGATAAGAGCTCTGTTCGGGATGGATAGCTTGTCCTGATCAAGAAATATGATTGTAGAGACTCAGTAGAGACCGTGTCCATGATAAGAGCTCTGTTCGGGATGGATAGCTTGTCCTGATCAAGAAATATGATTGTAGAGACTCAGTAGAGACCGTGTCCATGATAAGAGCTCTGTTCGGGATGGATAGCTTGTCCTGATCAAGAAATATGATTGTAGAGACTCAGTAGAGACCGTGTCCATGATAAGAGCTCTGTTCGGGATGGATAGCTTGTCCTGATCAAGAAATATGATTGTAGAGACTCAGTAGAGACCGTGTCCATGATAAGAGCTCTGTTCGGGATGGATAGCTTGTCCTGATCAAGAAATATGATTGTAGAGACTCAGTAGAGACCGTGTCCGTGATAAGAGCTCTGTTCGGGATGGATAGCGTGTCCGGACTTCTTGACCACAGCGTTGAAGCCGTTGTGTTTGTCAGCGGTGTAGTCCACAGTCCTGACAGTTCCGTCAGACTCCACCAGGCTGTAAGAACCCTTGACGACGTCACCATCACGTGACTCCCACTGGTTCTTCACGTCACCGGTGTGAGGGTCATGCACGGCGTAGTCGAACTTATACTGCGGGTGGGCCTAAGCCATAAAACATTATATGATCAATTTAAATGTGTCACTATAAGAGTTTAAACATAATTAATAGTTCATTTTGAGTTATGATCCCTAAATTAAATGGTTAAATTTAACAATCCATTTAGACCGCTTTACTATAATGGTAATATATATATATATTTAATTAACTATAATATTCAGTCATTGGAGTACCCAAATATTATGACATCATGAAAAATATAGTTTAATTATTATTGAATGACATATGTGGAGTAGTGTTTGTAATCTGACATCTAATTTAAGCTTCGTTTGGCATTTAAGTTAAGGTATTAAGCTTATCATGCTTGTTTCAACTACGGAGAAGCTTATATGATAGGGCCAAATTTTAGGTCATTAAATTTTGACTTTAAGCTTCAACCATAATAGGACCGTACAGAAATTAATTAATTTATATTTTTTATCTTAGTTTAAACATGTATAATTTTATAAAAATATACATCTAAATTATATAAATAATTAATAATCTGCATTCTGTGTCTATACCATTTTATTTTGTCTAAACTCACGTATTCATCACCAATATTGTTAGAAATGCCTGGTAAATGGCTGTAGCTCTGTCCTAGAAAGCCAGGATGCGCACGCACCATGGCGATGACAACGATCATAGCGGCGACAATCTGCAGATACGTTAAATAATAATAATACTTAGCACTACATCTTACTACCCGTTCGGGTTATACGCTTAAGTACTAATGGGTTAGTAATTGGGGATATTAAATATAGATGAAGTGAGCCTGCATTTGCGTGGAGGGAGAGTGGAAAACCATTCAGGGAAAAACCAACCCCAGTTCACCCGAGCGAGATTCGAACCTCGCTCTCCCAGTCCTTGGTAGTTAAACTCAAAACGAAACTAGAAACGTTAAACATTTCATAAAATGACGCCGAGTGATCGTTAAATGCACTTTGTTTTATTAAATTGGCTATGGGAGTAAGTTGGCATTATAACATGACAATAAATTTGCAAATAAAATTATCTCAAGAGATACTCATTATTATGGTCACCAAAATGAAGTGCAAAGTCTGGGGTCTCCAGGTGCCTGACTCATCCTCCATCTACAAAGTTCAACTAGAAAAAAATTTAAAATATTAAAATAAATGTTCTGAGTCATATAGTAATCTAAGATATTGTATGTCAACACTAGCTGGATATTTTAGTGGTATTGTATATCACGGAATTAACGGTATTGACTTGTTCATTTAGGAACCAAAAGACGATGTTCTACTACGACATTATTAAAGGCACATGTAAGTTCCTGGCTCTCATCACTTTTCCGAAATTGAACTTTATATTGATTCCTGATGGACACAATACAAAGAAAGTTACATTTATGGTTAAGGTACTATTTTAACAAGGCATTTGTAAATATTTCTATCATGATTAACCATTATTATTAACATATCACTTAAAATAAATTAGCAGTATCTCGGTACGTGTTTATAGATTAAAACTTATTTCAGTCAAGACATTAATGAAACTAAGTTTTAGGTACAAATTCAACACAACTATTTAAATCATGGACAAATATTTTAAATGATTGTACGAGTATGAACTACTAACTCTGCAAATTCATATAAGCTAGTTCTATAAATGACTAATTTTACAAGTTAACTACAGCTAGTCACCCACCTCGGTGGCGTAGTTGGCTAACGCGCTAGTCGTGTTGAGCTCGACCACCGAGGACGGGGAGATCGAGGTTCGAATCTCGGAAACCTTCCCAATTCCTAATCCATTAGCGTAATTAGTACTTAGGCGTATAACCCGAACGGGTAGTAAGACGCGGTGCTAAATAATAAAAATAAAATACAGCTAGTCCTCAAATAAACTACGTTTTATTTTTTTTAAATTTGACTACTAATTATATTTCTATCCTACCTTATGCACAATGGATTTTAATGAAGAAGCTTAATTTAAACAAAGCATATAGCAATGCAATTCCTTTTAAAATGGCTATGACCATTTGGATTAAATTTTTATCGTGTAAATGATCTCAGATTGGTTGATAGATAAACTGCCTTAAACATATTAAGTTAGTGTATAGGCTATTATTTAATTTTAAATGAACACGTGCAGTTCTAGCCTATAAATTGTATTTACGATTTTCTCCAAATTTGTTAGTTTTAGATTAATATTTATCATATTTTTACTAATAATTAACACTTACTCACTCGCTTCGGTAGCCGAATGGTCTAATGCGCAACTCTCATGTTATACTAGACTGCCGAAGACGGGGAGATTGGGGTTCGATCCCGGTTGGGTGCGCTGAGGGTGGTTTTCCCTAAATGGTTTTCCCACTCTTCCTTTAGGCAAATGCGGGTGCACACTCTCTAAATTAAACCTTACTAATTCCTACCCCATTAGTGTAATTAGTAATTAGGTGTGTAACCCGAACGGGTGGTAAGACCCATTGCTAAAAAAAAACTAACTTATATTATTATTATTAGCACCGCGACTTCCGTTCGGGTTATACGCACTTACGCTAATGTGTAATGGTAGGGTGATTGTGTGATGAAATGGAGGACCTACAGTTTAACGTGGAATAACATTCACAAGTTGTGATTAATACACGTCTTGTCAGAGGTGAAGGAAGGGTTTGGCAATCAGATAAATCTGTGCCGGGATCGAGGAAACTAACTTATACACCTACAAATTAAGAGTTCTTGACTTAAGTAAAGTATATATTTGCAATATTTTTCAGAGTTTGTTCAGATTCATTTATACATATAATTAATCATTATTTTGACTGATTACCTTTTATAGTTTGTTTACAGTAACTGGTATATTCTAGAGTATCCATGGAGAGGTAATGCATTCCTCTCAACAAATATTCCTCTATAATTTGGCCGCTCATGCGCACATGTCATTTCTCAAAACTAAAATATTCATGCATGACCTCAGCAGAAATACTACTTAAACTAAGCTCACACTTTTCCACATCCAGTCCCACCCCCACCTCCCACCCCGATTCTAACTCAAATTATTCAGAAATCATTGACGTGTTAAACGGGACGAGACTACTCTTGGTCGAGAGGTAATATCACTATAAATAACTTTTTTACTTTGAAGAATCTTTAAATATAACGATACTAGATAAATATAAAAATATATTAATAGTAAGTCAAATACAGTATCTTGTTCTTACTTTTACTCCTTCCATTGTGAATGATATTGGCTGTTTAGTTAAATAATTATCGTTGTGGAGACTACTACGACAGAAACTACACTGTAATTATTTCCAACCGTTGGCCTTATATATATATATATATATATATATATTCAATCCATTTTATTCATTACTTCTAATGAGAGAAACTTAAAACATTCTACCTGTGTTTCCAATTCCGTCAGCTAGCCGTGGTTCCTCTCTTGGTGCGTGGCAAAGATCGCCTCAAGATAACAATGGTGATCAATTCTTGGAGGTTGAATTCCGACGTTTTATAAATTATTTAACAAGTCTGCGGATTGTGTCATGTATTATTTCTTTAAGGAGCCAAGGCTCACTGTGGAACACTATTCATTAACTATATTAATTTTAATTGTGTATCTATTTACTAAGATTTTCTTGTTAATTTCCTTTACTAAGAACTTACGTACCAAAAAACACGATTGCAAATTAAAAATATTTACTATGAAAAAGTATACATGATTTAGTTGCGATTATCTGATAGGTCAGTGAAGTGTTATTTAATGTTATATTTAATATTTATTGTAAGGGTAGTTCAATCAATCATCCCACCATAAGGATGCATTTCTGCAGAGCAGCTTCATTTTTACAATCTATTTGATTAAAACTTAATTTGAGAAGAATTTTCAAAACTGGCAATGCATATCAATCGATAAATCAGAAAGGTAATACGAATACGTATTCTTGCTTCCATATAAATTGTTCAAACAATTAGCTAGCTCCTAGCTCCTAGTCCTAGCTCTTTATTCCCGAGCTCTCTCGTTTTGTACTCGAGTTTATCTTACTCGAACGATAAGTAACATTGATGAAATATATTTTTGTATTCCTGAAAGAAAAACAGTCATATTCAAGATGAGTCCTAGAGAGATTTACCATTCGAGTTGGTTTTACGTTGTATATCTCATATTCTCATGATGTAAACTTACTTTCTGGCAGATCAGCCAGTAACAATATCGGAATAAACATAAATCGTTTTGCTTCTCCATCGTGAAACATAATAAAACTGTTCTTGCTGAGTCTTTGAATAAAATTGTCAGTATTTTAATTTATTATAAAGATAATTTTATTTAATAAATGAATATGTTGAACATTTCAAAGAATACATTTTGATAAAGTGTATTTATTTTGAAGACATATATTATTTATTGGCTTAGTATGAGATGAAGGCAACTTAATTGTTTACTAAATTGATCAATATTTGCATTAAAACACTATTTTGAAAATCGATGGTCAAAATAATTTAATCTTACATTAAGAGTAATTTTTGTCAACTATATAGAATAGTGTCATGTTGATATAATATCTAATAAATTAACTTTAACTTACCATAGAGGTTATTTGACAATAAACTTTGTACATACTACAGACAAATAGAGCAAACGATTGAGACAAATCCAACAGATCGTCTATAAATAGTTTGTCTAACAAATAGGTTGTCAAAACTATGCCTATTTGATTCAAAGTGTTTAGCCTGATGATTTTCCTTACTAGAAAATGAATTAACACCAATCCTGACATTGTAAACTCATCCAAGCAATTTATTAACTATAAATGTATTTTATTTATCTCATGAATTGCGAATCAATCTAATAATCCACACACCATCTTGGTAAAAATAACCTTTGATATATTATATTTTGGATGGGTAGACACCCTCCCGGACACACCACGTGAGTTAAATTCATGTGGTTTGGGTTTTGAATAGTTGAGGAATATCAAATGGGAAACTTGAGGGGGAGAATAACTCGAGATGGCAAAGAATATCCTAAGGAAATCTCACCCTAGAAATCCTAAATTTGACAAGCAGCTAGACGAATAACCCCATATAGGCAAAAGCGACTAAAAATGAAAAATTTAAACTACACATATCTCCGGAAAATTGGGTTCTATGAATAGACAATTCTCTTTAGGTGAAGTAGAAAATTGAAATTTTGCAGGCAGTTGGAGGTACCACTTCAAATAATAAATTAATTCTTAAAATTAAGATTTAAAAGTCGGAGTTGGGGGGATAAGACAAAGGAAGGTAAACATTTTCAAAACTAACTTAAAAAACTAATTCTCACTGTAGTAGATGATTGGAATTTACTAGTCAGGTATAAGAGATACTTCAAACACCCAAGGAAAATTTTAGATTTCAAAATCAAGGGTCAGAAATTGGGTGGGAGAGCATCTTCCCCAAAAGTTTTCAAAACTAATAAAAATAATAAATTCCCATAAGGCAGAAGATAAAATTGTAATATTTACATAAATATAGAGGGGTAATCCAAATAACAAGAATATTATGTAATTTTTTTAATAAAAAATGAAAGTTAGAGAATAAGGGTGGAGGCAGGGGGAAGCGGGTTGAGGGGATTTAAATTTCAAAAACTTAGAAAAAACGCTTTTGTGTGTGATAGAAGGGTTTTGGTAGGAAGGTGGATGTATTACCTCAGCTAACTAGAAAAGTGTTTAACTTTTTAAATTTTACAATTAGGGTTTGTAAATTAAGGAGGAGAGGAGATAAGAATTTCAAAACCTTATACATTAACAAACTCTTCTTGGTTTAGGAGAACATCGAAATATTTGTAAGCAGTTAGAAAAATTAGCATGGATAATAAAAAAAAACTGAAACTTGGTTCCAAGAAATAGGGGCTAAAATTTCTCAAAGTTTTTTCACTTTTTGGTGTGGTAGAAAATTTAAAGTTGGTAGGCAACTGCAGTTACCAATATTTCTTTATAAATATCCATTATTTTATTCATGCTCTCTGTTATATTAATTAGTTTCACTTATATTATGATTGCTCTTAGTCAAATATTGCTTTCTCAGTGGATTGCATTTGTTTGTCTACTCATTTTGTGGCCTAGCTAATATTTTGTTTCAAATATTAAATACATTTCAAGTTATGATTTTACATATTTAGCTTGAAATTGCCATAATTACATTGGTATTGGCTATATTGATAGTATACAGAGAGAAATTATAAAAATATTTGCAGCCCTATGGTTAACTTACTAAATTAATATAGTTTTGATGTCTGTCAGTCCAAATGAATAGTATGAACACTTATAAATATCCTAAAAACACGAAGTTTGGGATGTTGATAGGTTTAAAAAAAAAAGTTCGCTAGAAAGTCTAGATCAAATTATTTCGTTTCACAAATCTTACGAGTTTCTATGGAATGTCTCTATTTAAAAATATAATAAAGTTAAATTCAGTTCAATGCACAGAACCATTTATTTTCCTCACATTAGTGCTGATTAATTAAATTCCCTACAGTAAATGTACCGCCTAAATACTATTAGCTAAAGGGTTTTGTCTGAAGATTCCTCCTAGACTCAAGCCTCCTACTGTTAAATTTGTTTGTTTCATAGCATACCATTGGTGTCACTGGAGACCACAGTACTACTTTTTGAAATATAATGTAAATCACTCTTGAATTATTATCACAATATGATACTTTATTTTAAATATTGTGTAATTTTGTTACTAGGAACATAAAAACTAGTTTAAAACTTTATTTTTAAAGTGTCAAAGAGTTGTATGGATTATAACTTGTCTGACTACAAGAGTGTTTTATTGAATAGTATATAGAACACAATTCCCCCCTCTCCCTAATATATTTACACCATATTTTCATACATTGAATGTTTTTTTGTTCAAATAAAAGATGAACACTTATACCACTAACAATTATTATGCTTATTATCTTATAATCGATCCAATGATAAACATTGTCAACACTTATCACATCTTTGAGCTGCTGTTGTTGTCTAAAAACTAGCAGCCCATCGCTGACTGTTTTTAGTAGAGATTTACCTAATTCCATGAGAAATACCCGTCTATTATAGTTATTTAACTTTTAATTCCCATTTAATTCAGGTATATTCAAATAAAGAAATAATTTAGGGTATTTATTTCAAAATATGAATAGTAGCACCATCGGCTAGCTTATGGCAATTTAATTTGATATGTACAGTACACGTGAACCAAAATACTTCACGTGTCATCTCCTGACTTTGTTGTGCTATAATGGAGAATCATATCAGGTTTGGCTCTTTCTTTATCTTGTTTTAGCTGATTAAAACATGCTACTCAAAATAGTCATCCCTTTACATTTTTTTATGGATGGTAAGGTACAACATTTTTTATTGAATTATAAAATCTAAATCGAGATGAACTCCTGTACCAGCTTGAAAATGTGTTTTCTTACTACTCATAGTATTGTTGGTTGTTTATTTTTCAACACTATTGGCTAGACTACTTTTGAAAAGATGTGTCTGTATTAATATTTATTCCAATTTTCTCCGAGTATTTCACAAGATCATGACCTCTTTAGTACCTTGAATCATCTCTCAAGGCCGAATAGTTTTTCTGCCCTGTGAATACTTGAATGGTTGTAACATAATACTCTGCTGATCCTCTGATGTTCTCGTGTGGAATGCAAGCATATTGCGATGGTTCTGCCTGTATCTGGAATACACTTGTTATTGATGACAATTTATCAGGTTTTGATTTTGTCACCGCAATTCAGCACTACCAAACCACACACAACGGGATATTTGCGTATTTTTATTTTTATAGCACCGCGTCTTACTATCGGTTCAGTTTAAACGTGTATGTATTAATTTTACTATTTAGCTACGGATGAGGAGGGTTGAGTTTAGAAGAACTGTACCAATATTTGTGTGGAGGGTAGAGGACAATATAGGAAAAAAAAAACCCTCAGTACAACTGACTGGGATTATAACTCTAATATCCCTGTCATCGGTTGTATTGTCTATTGCGAGAGCGATGCCTTAGATCATGCGACCACCAAAGCAGGTAATATTTGTGTAAATTAGAATTATCACAATTTGATGACCATCTTTTACAGTACACAAGCTCATAAACTCTTTGAGCATCCAATGAAAGACGATACCAAAGACCAACGACAAACGGCCAAATGCATGCTATATTATTTACAGAAGAGAAACACGAAATATACCATTCTTCTATATGCTGAAAATTCCGCAATACTTTAGTAACGTTTTAAATTTTAGATGTCTTTACAACGTTACACAATAGATTGCACAGGGTGGGGACAAAACAGTTAGACGATTAGTAACTTGAAAATTAATAATTTAATTGAAAAGTAAATATTCACTAGCTAAATAAAATCAAACTACATAACACACTTTTCCATTTTTTGAAGATAAGGTCACTCAGGTGAGCTCCACAGGACGTCAGACAAACCTCAGCACATTGTCCATCCCATTCCTCAGCATGTATCGTATAGTAGTTTTCACCCCACCCTGTATTTTATTGTATCTAAAACATAAATTCATTTATAGTAAAATAAAGGTCAGAAAATCAATTTATTTAATCTTGTGGTCAGCTATGAGCCCACTGGTACTGACTGTAACTAAAGGTGTAAAATACTATTAGTTTAAGAAAACATAACTGCAACAAATATTGTGCAAAGTAACTAGATAAACGAATAAAGTCTACAGGTTATACAGGTCAACACAGTTGTGTTGGTGTTTCCAATGACCCCACGGTATTAGGAGGGTTCACGTATTATGTTTCAGTAGAATTCATACAATATAATGTTAAATTGTCTTAAACCGCTTTACTTTCAGGTCTTCATTTTTAGATATAAAAGGAAGTAGAATGGAGGAATATTATTAATATAACCTCTAAAATATTTTGAAAATATAACATATGGGTCAACCCCTCACCCTTTCCACAAATTGATTCCTCAAATATGGTAGGGACTGAGTAAGGTGAATTCTAGAGGAAGCTATTTAGAAGGAAAAACAATTAAAGTGCACGCTTCTGATATTAATTTGTCAACATCAAATCAGACTAAATGATCTTATAATTTATAAAGAGTAACTTCCGAGATTATAATATTTTGATCTAGAAAACTGTCGCTGTGGTATATGTTTGTTAAATATACTCGTAACACTCTTGTTGCTCCATTACCTCTAATGGTTGTATGTAGAAGGGCCGTGGAAGAGAAGCAGACCACTCGGAACTTATCAGCCGCCGATCCTAGTTCCACTAATTACAATGACGTAACGATGGGCGCTAGAGCGATGCTGATCATTTTGATTGCTCGTTAGTGATCAAAAGCCGGCCAATTATCACATCAAAGCTGGTAAGTGTACACTATTATCTTCCAGAGGAGATACATTATCACAAATTGTATTACTTAATAAATCAATGATAAGGTAACTTCAATATGCAAAGTCACATTCCCTAATATGTTAAGAGTTTAATTAATTTCCCTGATTTCCTTATTAGTTTCCTGAATATACTTATTTCGTGCTCTACTTCTTACCGGATATCTACATTTTAATAATATGAGTTATGAATAATAAAATTAGAGTTTAGCGGTAATGCAATTCCATTTTCCTAGAGGGAGAGTGGGGAACCACAATAATTCCACATAATATTAATTTTCCATTTATTTATTTATATCGAGCAGCTATGCATATGAGCACTTTTAGGTGGGGACTCAATGAAGATGTATAGTATTTTTCTACATAATTATAACTTGACGCTCTATAAAAAGACTTGGGTGTTATTTTATTCGATAGTCTTTCACCTTTGTCCTTGGCAGTGGTTGAGAGCATTTGGTCAAAGATTCTGAGCAACGAAACATTTTGTTGTGAATATTTGCTAGGGCAAAATTTTAGTCTTAATTTGGTGCAATGGCCGAAAAGGTAATAATTGTTCGGGGCTTGCTTTAAAGCTTGATTCACACGTTAGCCAAAAATTTCTGAATCTGCCGAGTGGTGTAGCAATTTACACACTGGTAGTAATGTGTATTAACCATAATGCCTTGCAACGCAAACTTAAAACAGATCATTATTAATGTATTTGATTTTATAGTGGATAAACAATTATGATAAATTATTATTTCGATGGGTATTTTCTAATTATTGCATTGTGTAGCGCAAAATTCAACACAAACTGAGAATGAAACATACGTTTTTAATTTAATCAGTTATTACAAATAATTTCACAACATTTGATGCACCTTATCTCACTTTGTAGGTGTATGTAAATATAGAGAGGGTGTGTTTAGGTGCATGTGCACTGATTAAGTCTATTAGTTTTACCATTTAATTGGTTCTTCCACGCAGATTTTATGGAAAGGTGCAGATAAAACTGAGATGATTTTTATCAAACCAGAGTAGCCTACGGAGCTTGCGCTAATTTCTTGTGATTGGTTTAAAGCTTGTCATTTGGCCACATTTCATTTTTTCTGTGGACATGGGATCTCACAGAAAGAGTATGTTTCACACCATGTCTAAATAGACCTACTTTTAATGAGATAGCAAATTAAAATATAGTAGAATTTTTTTAAATTCGAAGTACAAGGAATATATAAAAACATTTGATACATCCAAAATTTAAACTAACCATTTTCATAAGTATCTAGACAACGGGTACACAATAAATCACTAACCTCAAATTATGCTAAATATAATCACATACATTTTATATATGCTATTAAAACAAACACTCACAATAAATACACAAATAAAGAGACAAGTAAAATTCAAACACAAAATGTAAAAACTTGGAAAAACTAGCATAAGAAAATTGCAGACTTAAATTATATTTGATGAAAGCCGAGCAAAAAAATCCTCTATATTAGGAAACCCGCTTGTCCCTGCTACATAATTCCTCGAATTTTTATTTACTAGGTTTATGTGTCAATAGGTTAATTCCAACTTTATTTGACATTTTCGGCAAATGGGTTGTTTTAATAAAGATTTTCAAGTTAGATTTAATATGAGTACAAACTCGACCAAATTAACATTGTATAGTTTTCGAATTATCCAAATATTTCCTTCTAAAACTAGATTTAAATATTATTTTAACAATTGATTTAAATATAGATTTCTTGGTGAATCATGGTTGGATTGAATTATAAAATTTTTAGAATAAGTCAATATAGGATTAGCCAAATCCTACTGTAAGGTGAAGAGTAAACATTTATTCAATGGCAGTAGTAAAGTAAATTTCGTTCCAAAAATAGATAAATAAATACTACTACTTTCTCTTTTCTAATCCCCTACAATACTATGCCTCGCATCACCCTACCCTGTCTTCCTGGGCAATAGAGTTTTATGTTTGGCCACACCAACAGTAATACAGCTTTAACCAGGCTCCACAGTGTAGTGTGGTAGTCAGCTATAATTATAACACGGTAAAATGGAGAGTAGTTAAATAAGTTTACCATATTAACAAAATTAAAAAGAATTTCAAATATAAACTATGTTTTGAAAAATGCAGAAAACCACACTTCCATGAAATTTCTGAGTCTTGCGTAATCATGTTTTTAATTTCACATTTAATCGGCCTTGAGGTAGGGGTCTTAATTCCATGGTAATGGTACCAATTGTGCTAAGCGCTTATAAGACACAATGTCATTCGTAGTATGTTTCATATTCTTTGAATGAGAAATAGTAGACTTGAGAAGGGAGTATTTGATTACTATTAGTTTACAGATTATTTTATTATGGGTATTCAACACCTACTTTCCAAGCATTCATATTATATTAGTAAACGTATTACAAACTAGCTTAACCAGGACAGCATTCCTAGTTATAGGCTAGCACCAAATTATCTTACAATAAGATAACCTTATAATCCTGTACACATTCTAAATATACTAGTAGATACAGTCTGGAATCAAAACAAACTTCAGCCGACCACTTTGAGCATTTAGCCACAAGACCACAGGACCAGTCGCCCCTAATAACATTTTGAGGAATCAAATAAAAATTTGTTTTGAGCCTTTAGAATATTATCAAATAGCTTTATTTTCCCTACTATAAAGGCGGTTTAATCCTACCCATCTCCTCCCCCTTATATTTAGATACAATATAGTTTAAAAGCTCCCTTGGACAAAGGACTTAAACTAGGGGCCATTGCTTAGTGAGTCCATTAACTTACTACTGCTCTATCCTGGGATAATCCTGTGATTTTATTTCTACAAATAATTTAAGGTAGAGTACAGTCCTTGTGTCGGTGGCGGTGATTCAATGATAGCTTTAGGAGACGATGACTCCATACGACTATCACAAACAATGCTTTAATCTGGTGTTGGTATAGTTATTATTTAAATAATATGAATCACTATAATACATTTAATTTAAGTTATTTTAAGTTAAAATTTAACTTCTAACAAAAGTATTAGTTTTTTGACAGTAAACAACAAAACTACCATGTATTGCACAACCCATTGAAATGTAAGTGGAATTTTTCGAGAATATCTACACAAATTGTAAATTTGAACATTTTCTTTCATCTGATATTTTTTCTTTTAAAAAATCTTCATTTAATGAATATACAGTTATCAATCTACTTGTTTAGAAACCTTTCTATAGTTTCGAAAAAGCTACGCGATATTCTTATTTGTATTTAAATGCCCTGGCATAGTTCTGTAACTCTCACTTTTGACAGATCACAATCAATTTTGAGATTTGTAAACTAAATATATTGAACATTTGCAAAGGCTTACATCCCTACCATAGTTTTTATACTTTTTAAAAGGTTTTACAAAGGCTTGTATAAGATCTCAGTTTATTACTACTAGAATACAGCTATAGTAAGTTGTCATCTTATTTCCATGGCTGAAAGGGCTAGGATTTTTCAAACCTTAGGGAACAGTTGTTTAGTATAAAACTTCACTCGATTAGGAAATAAAATACTAAACCTTTGAAATAAAAAAACTAGTTTTAGTCTTAGATTGAACCATGGCTTCTTCAGTCAGATTCAGAAATCCTCACTGACTTTATTTTAGGTTTGTGGAGAGCTCATAAACATAATATATTCTCTTTAAGTACGTTTAAATTGATTAAGTAGTCTTTATAATATAATGAACCTGGAAGCTTTACGCTCACACAAATTAATGTATTAATATTATTTTATTTAATGATTAATCAAAATGTGAACCACTTTAAATAGTTGAAAACCTGAAAATTTAAATGAGTATAATAAAAATAGAATAAAATAGGTTATTTTCAAAAACTGAAGCACAAAATTTTCTCTTCTTTACAAAAGAGAAATATGTACTTTGCTTTATTTATAAAAATGTACAAATCAATCATGAGTTAAGAAACAATTTATTCACAAACGTTAATAGTTAAGTATACACAATATACCTGCACAATAAATTTCATTGAAGCTATTGGTAAGATTTATAAATATATAAAAATTGATATTGTCGTAATTGGTGAGAGTGTCTTGTTTAATAGGTCTAAGTATACTATTAAAGACTCAGTAGAGACCGTGTCCATGGTAAGAGCTCTGTTTGGTGTGGATGGCTTGGCCTGACTAGAAATGATACTATTAAGTACTCAGTAGAGACCGTCTCCTTTGTAAGAGCTATGTAGGGTGTGGATAGCTTGGCCTGAATAGATAGGATGATAGTAGAGACTCAGTAGAGACCGTGTCCGTGATAAGAGCTCTGTTCGGGATGGATAGCGTGTCCGGACTTCTTGACCACAGCGTTGAAAGCGGTGTAGTCCACAGTCCTGACAGTTCCGTCAGACTCCACCAGGCTGTAGGAGCCCTTGACGACGTCACCATCACGTGACTCCCATTGGTTCTTCACGTCACCGGTGTGAGGGTCATGCACTGCGTAGTCAAACTTGTACTGTGGGTGGGCCTGAAATGATATATTTTATGATGTTATGGAAAAGTAAATTTAAAAATCGGGTGATTAAAAACGTTAACTCTTAAACGTGTCTGCTTGGTTGCTTAACAAAAGAAATAAGGGTTTGAGCTACCTTAATCATGTTCTAAACAAGAGTAAATAATGCATAATGAGTGCCCCCACTGATCCTCAGGTAGTCTCTATGCAATAGTTCCTCCACGACACCTCAAGAAATGGATTATAAACATACTTGGTTCTTGATAAGATGACCAAATTAGAAAATGTATACATATTTTCATAATTTATGCAGCACTTATCACACACAATTTATTAATAATTTATTCATACAGCTTTGCAAATGATTTTAGTTTTACTAAACAATGCTCAGGGATCTTCGCTTATCTCTTTGAAGGGTTTAATTCTCTTTGGGCACGTCAGGGTAGGTTATATAAGTATATTAGTGAACTTTCAGAAAAATGAAGGAAGTCGGCTATGGAATTAAAGGATCTTTTTTGATTGGGGGATTAAATCTGGTCTTGTGGTGGAACTTGACCCCCCAGCTTATCAGCAATCTTATTTTACAACTTGATTTAAATTAATAGATTCTTCATTACTGGAAAGTTTATTATATATTAGCTTAGTGTTTGATTAATACTTTTTCATGTTCTCCATCTTACTACTCGGCCGAGATATCCTCATATTTACATTAAAGGGTTAAGTAATAGCAGGAAAAATTTGAGGAAGCTTGTAGAAAATGTTGTGAATAAAATTAAACATTAACAAAAAACACTTTAGTTCACTAGGCCAGACCTAGAAACTATACAAGACCTACAAATATATTATGCTGCATGATCACCATGTAGTATATTTATATACAATATATATTTCAAATAATATAATGTAATAAATAGATCCCTAGTATTATATTTGATTATAAGTTTGTGATAAATATCAAAACATTTATTGAGAAACTTGAACATCTTTATAATACATTTCAATTTATTTTACTACCAATCCGGTTAAGAATAAAATTAATTAGGGCATATTCTGTCAATTTTCAGAAAACATAACATTACATAAATTAACCGACCCGTGGATACATCAATTTAATCTAGTCCAACCACCATCTTTTTTTCCACGAAACACAATTCAAAATTCGTTATCTCACTTTAGTTTGTTTAGAACCTCCTGGGTTGATAGCACTCAATACCGATCCGTAACCAATCCAATTGTGAAAACTCAGTCTATTATGTGGTATTATTGCACTTACGTGATACTCCTCCTGGTTCGCTTCCAACGTCAACGGACTATAACCATGACTTAGTCCCGGGTTCGCCATAACGACACCACACATGGCCACCAAAGAAAATACTATAACCTAGAAATAAACACACACCACTTTAGAGACTGTAACATTTGTAGAACATATTTAATTTGGTGGCAGATTTATATACAAATATTTAAGTTCTAGACAAACATATATTATATTCAATTTAATATTTCACAATATAATTATAATTATATTACTGTTGATATTCTAGAGTATTAATATGTTCATAAAATCAAATAGTCCTAATCATCCAAAGTGCTAGTAAATTACGTTAATATTTCTAGTTAAACTTATAATTTGGGTCTTACTTGGAAATGCATTTATTCGAATTGATACATATTAAACTACAAGGAAACTAAAAAACAAAATATTATCAAAACTAGAATTCAATACTCAATAAAAAATATAAATTGGCAAGGATTGATTACACTTTCAACATAAAATATAGACCAAACTAAATATATTAATATGATATATGATAAAAATTATTTTATTTAGAATGAAGAGAAAATATTTAGCTAACAGTTTTTGATAATTAATAATATTAAAGTCAATATATCTACAGGAGATTAAATAAAATATTAGATACATAATTGTTAAATTGTATTACAGGTATATATCTTACTGTACACTCATTATTTTACAAATCATTTTGTTAGCTATAAATGCTTTACAAAATACCAATCTAGCAATTGTGTTTAATTGAACTGTACCTGAGATATCATTGTAAACCTTCGTGTAAGCTCTAGTTGCTTGACTGTGAAGTTGATTTTATAACTGATACTGGTGATGATATATTCTGTCCTTATATACTCTACCATAACATTCCTTTCACTTTCCAACAATACTCTGATGTAACTCTGTATTATGAATGTTAATAACTTTTACATTGTTTCCAAACAAATATGTTCATCTTTCTAATATAATTATTCTGTTTTATAGTACCATACATTTTAAATATAGCAAAATCTTTTTAAAAATCAGTAGGAATTACATCCAAATTTGACTTAAATATATATATATTCATACAAAGCTATTCAAAAATATAATATTAGTTAATTGATGCATAGTATTTTCATCACTTGACTAATAATTATTGCTGTACACCTCATTTAAAAAAATATAAACTTAATAATTCTTTATAAAGGATGTGATATTCACAATAAACATTTGGATATTTTTTATAAATTTTGTGTTTTTTAATTAATAGACAATCTATCATTTGTATGAAGTTGATTATTCACTAAAGTGATTGGCTATTCAATACATTTTCACCATCTTTGAATTGAAACTCTTACTTACTCTGTGATATTAGGAGCTCGAAATTTAATTTCCGCACTTACAAAAGTACGTCACATATCCCTATATTAAGTTAGTTCTATCCAGGCCACCTCATTACATCCTATCTCTTTCAGGTCCATCCTAATGTTATCTTCTCATCTGCGTCTGGGTCTTTCCAATGGTCTCTTCCCAATGGGTTTGACAGTCAATGCTCTGAACAAGGGTTTAGATTCTTCCATTCGCGCTGAATGGCCTGCCCACCGAAGTATACAAAACTTGATTATCCTAGTAATATCTTTTGATGATCGCCGGGTATGTAACTCATCACTATATAACCTCCTCCACTCCCAGTAATGTTATCCCCTTATGGACCAAATATTTTCCTAGGCACCTTATTTTCAAACAACCTAGACTTGTTTTCATCATGTAAGGTAGAACGTTGTATTTTTAGCTCTATCTCTAAAGTGAAAATAAGTTCTAAGGATCTAAGTCTTTACAAATATTCTGAGAAGATCTATTGGGGGTGAACAGTGGTTAGAAGGGTATTTACGTTTGGCTTGAAGGCTCCATGGCTTGATTCTAGCCTATATTTGATCTTTAATAAAGGTTATAATATAAAACATCGGAAACATACGAAATGCTATTTTTATAAAACACAAATTTTTTTTACTTTAACCAAATCCTAGCATAATATGTTTTTAAGGGTAGGAACAAGAGTTTATCAAAAAACTATAGTTACTTTTGATTTGTGGATTATAGTGTTTCTTTAAAAGAGGTTTAAACTAGTAAAAATATGTAAACATTTGAAATTAATAAGTTCCCAACTGCTAGTTATATTTTGAGAAATCCAGAATTCGCGTTTAAAAATGTTTCTATGAAACACTTTGCAAGGCCTCACTTCTCAGGCTTTTTCCAGTTTGAGATAATATTTTATTTACTCTTTGTATGTATTTATTAGTAATCATTTTTACTTGTTTTCTTGTTAACGCTTCGCCCCCCACGAGCACTCACATGTAACATATGGAACAGGAAACCAGTTTACTGCTAACAAATATCTCTTACATATGGTGGTATCAACTGAGAGAAAACGGTTTAAAAAATTATTTTAATATTAAAAAAGGTCAATTTTTTCACTGTTCATGTTTACGTCAACGAGGTGCATATACTACTTCATGATCTCAAGAATTTCAAAGCGATGAATGGATTAATAAAATTTGCTAAAAATATCTAACGAATTGAAATTATTGTATTTTTACTGACTTAACTTTTAGTGTTGATCTTAGATGTGTACAAGATTGTTAAGACTCTACAGCGTTCTCCAACCATCTCTGAGATAAACTTTGTTGGTTTGAACCTGCAGGGTGAGAAAGTAGGAGATAAGAAATCAAGACAGTCAAATAGTCAACGAGGGTCTTGGCCAGAAATTTAAATTAATACTCCATTAAATTAAAATGCACACTTTTAAAGATATTACATGAAAGATATATATTTTACAATAAAGCAGATTCCCAACCAAGGTGGTTTGCTTGATTATTAAGCAACCCACTTAGGTTTGAAGTCTGTTTTACTGGTGACAGTGAGGTTCAAGTTTGAATCTCAGTCGGGTGTTTTGAGATTTTTACCAAGTATATTTGCAATCAATTTCCCCGCAAATGTTGCTTCATTTCCTCTAAACTATACCTTCCTCATCCATACACCACTATCGTAAATATGCAGATAGCCTGGATGGGTAGTAAGACACGGTGTTATAGTTGAGTAAAACATGATATGTTTGACAAAATAGTTTATTATTCTAAGTTAAGTACACTCTCTCTGCTTTCCCATGGAAAGTTTTTTTTAAATATTAATACCATCTGCAAGTGCTTGACGTTCCCCGGGGGAAGTTGGTAGTCTTGTGAAATCTCCTTGTCTAAGTTTGAAGTTTTTCCTTTGCTATAATTTCGATAAAAAAAACCCGGATCACTTCTATATTAAACCACTCACACTTGATATTGAACCATTATTGGATATCCTTTTAACATCACACACCTGTGAAGAAGTGATTTAAGTCTCCAGGCCCGTAATATATTACAACACTTAATAAAACACCTTGCGTTACATACCTTCAGCTATTTTTTTGTACGTAAAAGAATTGTCTTTTTTTTAGCACTTTGTCTTACTACCTGTTCAGGTTATACGCCTGTAGTATTATTGAATTTGATTCTACCCAACACCAGTGATAGCGCCGATTAAGACGTCAGGCTCACAACATATGTAAAATTTCAAACAAAGGTTTATTCAAGTAAGTTGACCCATGTATAGGAACTGGAATTCAATGTCTTTAATTCATCAAGCTTACAACAGGTTAGTATTTTACAAAAAAAAAAATAGGGTGCACATTCAAAATATGTCCTTAAATAGTCCACGTGTGTAAAGTTTAGGCTTCCTTAGCTTATAGGTTTTAAGGTTATCTGATATCATGTTTACGTGATCTAAGGTATTAAGCTCTCAATATGTAACTATAAAAACACTACTGAGGTGCATATCCTGAGGTTTCACTGAATACAAATGCAAAGCTTAAACTTTCTATTTTTCATAAATTGATAATATACACATCAGTGATCATATGGTTTAAGACATCAAGATCACCAAAAAGTAAAAGTAAACGAAAGTATCTCAGAGGTGATCACACCCTAAGGGCACCAAATGTAGTTAAGTCTATGCCAAATTTCAACTTGTTATTTGGATTTATTTTTTAAGAGGTACTCATGCCAGTGGTCACGAAGTTTAGGATGTATTTGCTGTCAATATATATAATTTTTATAAAAAATACCGGTGTACACCTTTTCAATTTTTTCCTAAATACATTTGTCAAATGCTCACTTTTAAATGTGTTCTAGTTTTAGAGTTATCTAGCTGGTTTGGGGTTTTAAATCATCAAACTCACCATATATGTAAAATTAGTTGACCTCCATGTTCTTGGGTTAAAGTGCTCACCTCAGGACCCCAGAATCGTGTGTTCAAACCCAGCCGAGGTCTACTGATTTTTCTTAACGGATAAAGATCCGTAGCACAACTTCCTTTGGAGGGGAATTAAATCCGTCAGTGCTATGTCATTTGAGGCATGTAAAAGAATCCTGGTAGGTATGTGAAAATAATCACATCAAACCAACCTTCGTCTTGTTTGTTGACTTAAGGAGATGTAAAATAAAATTAAATACGCCTGAATTAAACACCCCCAGGCACGTATGTAAATTCCTAATGTAAGCTTACTTTCTAACTTTTTTCAATAATCCCAAGTGATCGTCAAGTTATTTAAGGCGTCATATTCATAAAGTTTATAGGAGTTAATCAGTATGTAAGCACCTCAATTTCATTACATATTCAAAGTTTCAAGTTTTTACTACTTTTTACTTCAAATGCATATTCCTGCATTTGGACTGTCAGCTAAGTTGACAACAAATCCAATTATTGAGTCTGGCTTGATTCCAAATAGTGCCTAAACTAATTTATCATTGGTTTATTGGCTCGTCCTATTACCAAGATAATTACTAGGGTTAGAGCTTTTATGACATGCCATATGCTTTTATTCTGATCTTTAAATTAATAATGAACGGGATATAAACACATTTTAAGATTCTTTGGGTTTAAAAAAAGGATTTATTTATATAAATGTATATTTAGGACTTTTCAGTTTTAGGGCATATTCAAACATTAAACAAGAATTTTATGAAATCATTGTTAATAAGCTATATGATATTTAAAATATTTATTGAAGATTTTCAGACTACTTCAATCATTGATATTTAAAAGAAGTCATAGTTTTATTTTTGAAGCATATTTAACATTTAAGGATATTTTATTACTTTTTTTGGGCATATATACTTATATATTTGAATGTTTTCTTTTTTTGACATAAATCTATATTCGAACCCCAATAATAAAATTAATATCGCTAAGCTTGAATATAAGTTAATTTACTGTAATTTAAGTGTTGGAGCTATGGATGCAACTGGTTTGTAGTTATATTGCAGATTAAGCCTTCTATTTAAACCTTACGTGTTAAGTATATACATATTTATTTCAATTATTATATGCATTACAATTGACCTTATCGTTTAGGTATCTATCTCTTTAATGCGAGACTATATATTCTTGTCAGATACAATATAGGCCTATTTTATAGGTCTAAATTGACAAAATGAGGACTTTAAAATAAATGTGTTGAAATGTGATGCGCAGCCGTTATTAAAATTACAAAAATTATTTTTACCGGAAGTTTAAAAAGTCACACTCCCCGTCCTTATTTCCCAGAAGTATCTCCGGAACGGCTGAGGATTGGAGACCTAACTTCGGTTGGGGGTTACCTGTCAATAAATAATTGATTGAATGTTCGTCTATCTCATAGATATTTTACGAAAACAAAACTTCCTTTGCTAGAATGAATTATAAAATATTACCATTAACAAGGCCACCAGAATTGCCTTCATTTATCTGTATACTTGATTTAAATATGCAGTCTAACAAGAATAGAAATGGCGTTGGAATCTCTATGGAAAGTTTTATTTTGTTCATGGCGTGATTGTTGTATTTGGTGAGTACATAACAAAAATAGAGTTGGTCTTGGCATCTCTGTGGAAGTTTATTTTTAATTCATGGAGGGATCGTTGTGTTTGTAGGGTCTAAAAAATATAGAGGTGGCCTTGGAATCTCTATGGAAAATTTGTGTCTGTATTGCTTTGTTTTGTTAACCATGTAATGTTTGTTGTATTTGAAGATTAATAAAAATGTCTACAATTACGTCTCTTTGTGATTTATTCATTTGAGAAAAATATTTATTTATTTATTTAGTTCAGACAAAGTCTTTAGAATTATATATTTTTTCTATTTATACCTAACTATTGTGCAATTGGTTCACAAGTTTGCTAATATCTCACAAGAGTCTGGAATGATTTAAATATGCAGTCTAACAAGAATAGAAATGGCGTTGGAATCTCTATGGAAAGTTTTATTTTGTTCATGGCGTGATTGTTGTATTTGGTGAGTACATAACAAAAATAGAGTTGGTCTTGGCATCTCTGTGGAAGTTTATTTTTAATTCATGGAGGGATCGTTGTGTTTGTAGGGTCTAAAAAATATAGAGGTGGCCTTGGAATCTCTATGGAAAATTTGTGTCTGTATTGCTTTGTTTTGTTAACCATGTAATGTTTGTTGTATTTGAAGATTAATAAAAATGTCTACAATTACGTCTCTTTGTGATTTATTCATTTGAGAAAAATATTTATTTATTTATTTAGTTCAGACAAAGTCTTTAGAATTATATATTTTTTCTATTTATACCTAACTATTGTGCAATTGGTTCACAAGTTTGCTAATATCTCACAAGAGTCTGGAATGCCTATGACAGTAGGTCCAGATTCGGATCTTAGCTGTGTATATAAGGTGTTGTTTTTCACAAGTAGTTTACCGTTGGGATTTCCCCATCCTTTATTTCCACTAATGCTGGGGAACTTCCTCTACCTCACTCACCCTTGCAACATAAATTCAATCGTTAAAAAAAACTTATAATGTCAAGATAAAAATTAATAATAAAAAACTAATAATCGTTTGAAAAATGTCTCTAGCAGATACCTCGTGTAATCGCTGCCTGTTATCTGAATGTTTGTATTGTACTGCCTGATAAAAGCATCTGGGATACTATCATCGGTAACCATGGTAACCCACCCTTGATCACTAAATAAACGTACGTCATGTAACATGTTTCTCCGGTCGTTCACTCGATAGTTAATATGAATAAGAACGTGTCCTAAACACGACGTAATGATAAATGACTGGATAGCAAGAATGAGAAAATATAGCTTTTTATTTTTGATTTATGATTCCAAAAGATAAAAATGTGTCATCATTTTTGGAAGCTAACAAAATATATATGACTAGCTCAAATAATGCCTTGCATTAATATTTACTTCTTTTCCCCTTAACGTTTCACATTTAGTCCATGCTCCCATATATGAGGGTAATATTTAATCAAGTTATTAAACTATATTTCTTCCAACATGGCGTCTTACTACCCATTCGTGTAATAATAACACTAATAGGTTAGAGATGAGGAGGGTTGAATATAGAGGAATTGTATCATCTGAGTCGAGAGATAAAGATAAACCATGTAGGTAAAAATAACCCTCAATACACTCGATCGGGTTCAAACTACGATCTTCCCGTCATCGGAAGTTTAGTATACTCAAAAATAGTGCCTTAGACCTTTTGGCCACCAAAGCGGGTATTATTAAATAATTGAATAACACATATTCATATTCTTAGATTTAACCACAAATTCATTAATAGTTTAATTCAAGTTGTAGTGAGGGATTTGAAGGGTAGTCTATAAGAAGTGAACCCAGTGATAATCCGTAACATATGGGGTAAAAAAAAGTTTACGAGGTCAATATTCAAATAGTGACCTCCCCGTCACTAAATACAGTATATTGTGAGGTTGACGCCTTAGACTGCGTGACCACATATGCTGGGGCTTAGCATCTCCTTTATTTGAACACTACTGATAACGGATTGAATAGGATTACATGAATTCATAGTATCTTTACTTTATTGGCAATAGTACTAATAGTCCATTTAACTGAGAAATTAAAGTGAACCGGCTGATCGCTTAGGGAAGTTAATTTTGCTATCACGCCTGGTCTATTTGTACAGTTGACCATGTATTTGGATAAGTAAACTAAATTTAAATCTCGTCCCAACCGGGTGTATTGTGGGTGTTTTGTCCTAAAGTTTTACCACTCTACCTTCAAGAATATTCTTGTACATTTCCTTTAACTTTTACTTTCCTCATCCGTACGCCACTACAGTAATTAAAATTTGGCAGCCCCCGTCGATTAATTCATCACTGTGGAAGGGTAAATCCACATTTAACCGATGATACATTTTTTCGGATAGTCTAGGAATCTAACCCAGAACTCTTAGCTCAACAATTATTGAAATGGTTAAATTGTGGTTGATACACAGAGCCACCTGAAATAATATTAATTTTAATTTATGAGTTCCTTAAGTTATTTAGAATATTGTAGTTTATATATAATTCAATATTTAAATTGGACGAGTGTAATTTTATGCAGTTTTGTGTCATAGTTGGGAACTAAGCATTCTATTTAATTTAAAATATGTAATATAAATAATTAGCATTACTTATTTAAATCTTTGAGGTATTTAGGGCATTAAAAGTTATTCTTATGCATATCAATCCAAACCACGATTTTTGGAGCTCTGGTATATTTTCAGTACCCCTTTCGAGTAAAAACAAAATATCCTGTAAAATACAGTGCAGCAACGCTGTCAAAGAATTAGATATTTTATTTGTTTTAAACAAAGTATATATTTGATTTTATCTTTGTAATAAATAACTAAATAGTATTCCTCTTTTTGTACCATACTGTAAGTAAATGTTATTTTCATAAACTTCCAATTTTTAACTTACATAACAGTGAAACAGCATTCCCAAAATTAAACACTATCAAGAATTTCTAATATCTGAATTTGACAATTTCCCCAAAAAATTCCTGGGTCATTGTGATATTTGGGAAGGTATATTCTACCCACATTTGTGGTCGTATGGTCAAAAGTGTCGTTCTAGTGTTGAAATGGATTACCAGTGAAATGAAGGTCGGGTTTATAGTCCCGGTAGTGTGTACTGAAGGTAGTTTATCCTAAATGGTTTACCATACCTCCTTCATGCAAATGCGGTTACATTTCCAATATAGCTATACCTTCCTTATCTTTACTCCCTTTATTTAGATATGTGGATTGTCTATTCTCTAGACGGATAATAAAAAACTACTATACGAAGGAAAAAAGCAAACACGTACATTTACACAGTACATTTATAAAAAATAGCACTCTTTATTTATAAGTAATGTTATATTTTTAAAAGTCTGTGGTGGCTTAAGCAATGTAATATGTGTTGGTAGCTGCAGATCACTTCTAACAGGAAGAACCTTATTTGACAGTTAAAATAGTTACCAGCTCTAATTTCCCGTATATAAGATTAATACTAAAGTAAAATGTTATCAATGTTGATTTTCGATGGTATTAGGAAATCTAACGTTTATTATCGCACACAAATTACGCCATATATCCATATCTTGAGCCAGTTATATCCATTTCACCACATTATACCATATATATTTAAGATCCATTCTAATTTTATCCTCCCATCTGCATCTAGGTCTTCCCAATGGTATCTTCCCTTTGGGTTGCCAGCCAATAACTTGTAGGTGGTTCTAGGTTTTTTCCCCCATTCAAGATGAATGTCCTGCCCAATGTTATCAGAGATATTTGACTAACGTAGTAATTTCTGGTGATTAGTACAGAGTATGTAACTCAACATAATGTAACCCCTTCATTCTCAACTGTTTTATTAACTTTTTGGACCAATCATCTTCCTAAGCCTCTTGTTTTCGAACATCCTGAATTTATATTCGTCATGTAAGGTAAGAGATCACGTTTTATAGCCATAAAGCACCACCAGTTAAATTATTTTGTGTTTTCCGAGTTTTACATTCCTGGGTACCAGGCGAAATGACAACAACTTGCTGACCGAGTAATAGTATGTATTTACCGACTGTTTTATTTTCCTAATCTCCACTCTGATATTATTGCTTGTTAAAGCTCTCTTTAAATATTTAAACTCATTATCCCTGTCAAATGATATGTTGTTCGCAGAAATATCTAAATTATCGCCCCCAATATCCGCAATCATGTACTTTGTATTTTCAACGTTCACTTTTAAACCTATTTTCTCACTAGCCTTTAGTAAAATTTCTGGATTTCTTGAAACAGCTTCCTTACTATTGCCCGACAGAGCAAAATCGTCTACGTGTCCTACTAGAGGCGTCGTACTGTTTAGTGTCAACCCTTCCCTAATCTATTGCATGAACTTAATAAAGTACTCTAAAGCTAGATTAAAAAGTAATGGGGAAAGTCCATCTCCTTGTTTAAATCAATTATATATTTCGAAAGTATCTGATAAGTGACACCCAACCAGTACCCTGCCAGCCATATCTGCCAAACAAACCTCAATTAGCTTGACAAGTTTCTTGGATATCCCAAACTTGACTAAAATTTTATTTAACTTATTTATTTTAACTGAGAGTTTAATGTTGATAGGAAAACAATGGTTTTACATTCTAAAACATGCTTGCTTTCTGGCTCTCATTATAAACTAGTTATTAGTATCCCAGCAAGAATTATTGTTGCCACGTCACACTATCCGTTTTAGCTACTCGGTTTAATTAAGCTAACGGATTATGGAAGGTAGAATTTAGAGGAATTGGTGCCCTAAATCTCGTAGATATATAGAAAAATGCCGTCAGTATTACCGGCCTGAATTTCAACCCCAACATCCTCGTTACAGACAGACTAAACTAGATTCATTTTGTCTGGACGTCTACGATTGCATGTTAGGACTGACTTATTGTGACTTATACAGTTGTGTACACTAAATTACACGTTACTCTCTCTCTCTCTCTTTCTCTCTCTCTCTCTATATATATATATAGTAATTACATTCTTATAAATGTACAAACATTGTTGCTTTATATCATATTATTATATTATCAACAACTTTCAGATAAAACAAAGAGGATATATTTTCAAGTATCATTCAAACAACGTCCCGCCTACAAATTTAATATGAGAAGTTTCATACAAAGGCAATAATAAGGTAAATCACTTGTTCACTTTAGAACTGGGGGATGATATTAACTAACAATTCTAAACTTGGTTTTTTGTCTTAGAAATTTAATTATCTCTTCACTGAAAACAGTTTTCTCACTCTAAGCCACTAACTGTTGTGCTATAGGGGAAATTAAACTAAGCAATAATACCAAAGTTTCCAAACTTTTACGATTTAATTTTCTTTGATAACATTATGAAATAAATGTCAGACTGGCAAACCAACATGATATGTATTCGTTTAATATGTTTTGGTGCCTTTTGTATTACTTACTACACGTCAAAGCTGTTCACTTATTTATACTTTTAGGGTAGGAATGAGAAAGTAAAACTTAGATGAAAGGTGTTCGCTTAAGTACCAGTGGGAATTTACCAAGAAATAAAACACCCTTAGTACAGTCAGCTGGGAACATAACCCCGACCTCCTCGCTGTCACCAGAAAACCAGACTAACCCAAATTTAAGTTTAGTCCATGTCTCCACAGATGTGTGTACGTACATTACTTTTTCGACATGTCTTAGTACCTGTTCATGTTATAAGCATACCGGTATATTAATTACGCTAATGAGACAGGACAGAGTTGAATTTAATAGGAAGTTCATTAACAATTTTTAAAGCAAGAATTGGAATACATTTGCAAAAGAAAACAAACCGACTGGGATTCTAAACCCGATCTTTCATTCAATGACAATTTATTCTATAATGGGAGTTCTCGTCACCACCATTTATGTGTGTAAATTCATATTAATAATTCCTATTTACTCTAATGTCAATATCAGGTAGCTAGAAATTAAATTGTTTAAGCTAAGTGGATTGAAGGAGGGCACATAGAATAAGTACTCGCAAGCATTGGCTTACATTATTTACTATTTAAAATCTAGTTAAAATATAACATCTGGACACAGATATTATTCGTAAATATAGTTAATTTCCATCTTTATTATATGGTCTAGTCTAACTTGACAGAATAAAGAAGGAGAATATTATCAGCGCCATCTTTGAGTAATAATGGCCTATATAGGCAAAGGGAAAAGCTGTGAAGCTTTAGATTGTGAAAATGTAAAAAAAAAAAAAATCCACGGGCGTCATTAGAGGGGGGGGTGCTATATCCCCCCAATGATCTTCTCAAATGGGGAGCTCCTATTACCATTACCAGTGAGAGGTTTTAATCATAAAAATAAAAATCCCTGTTATAAGATGTATAAACAATGTAGCTAACTTAATTAAATTACTTTTAGAAGTAATTCCATTATTTTATTGCTGTCCAAGATTTGAAACTTAATTATTTTAATAATTCGAGGACGTGAGAGTAATCCTAAAGTAATTTGTCTTAAAAAGTTATTTGGCCCAAAGTCATTTGACCTACAAAATTAATTTTACCAAAAGTCAGTTGGCCTAAATTCATTTTCCCTATTAAGTAATTTAACCTCAAACAAATTTCAAATAAAAAAAACAAGTTTGTTAGGTTCACCAAAATTAATTCTACATAAAGTCAGTTGGTCTCAAGTCATTTGGCCTACAATTTGGGTCAAATAACTGCAGGCCAACTGACTGGTACCCAATAATTTTCTTTATGTCACAATGTGTTTTATCACACACACAAAATTTATATTCAGGTAACATAGAGTAAAATAACTATTATGAGTAGGCCTATAGTATAAGCTATAATAGAATTGATGTTGTCAGGCTGACGCTGTGTAGAGGAGCTCTCCCAGAAGAGATGCTGCACAAAAGGCAGTGCGTGACCGTCATAAAATGGACAAATAGCTGCGTGTATATTTTATGACTGTCATTTACTTACAGCTTTAAATTTGTAATAATTTAATGTGTTCCTCTTCTTGTTTACTTCAATGTTTGTTATTTATTATATAATATTTATTGACAAGTTTTCTATTAATTATTAATCAATTTTATTAAATTTAATTGATTTCTCACAGTATTCTATATTATTCAAGTTACCTTATTTTGGGGTTTCTGGTCTAAGGCATCACTCTAGTAATAAACTGTATTTAAGGCGATAGAGATACTGGGGTTTAAATCATAGTTGGCTGTACTGAGGCAATTTTTTTAGAACCACGTCTTACTACCTGTTCAGTTTATATGCCTATGTACTAATTACATTAGTGGCTTTGGGATTTGAAAGGCTTAACTGTCAGGAAGCGTACCCAAATTTGCGCGGGAGGAAAGTGTAAAGCCATTTAGGAAAATCCACCCTCAATGCACCAGACTGGGATTGAACCCCAATCTCCCCGTCTTCGTCAGTTTAGTCCAATACGATAATAGCGCGTTAGACTATGGGGCATGAGAGCCGTAACAGAACAAAAAATGTATTTATATTAATAAATATCACAAACTGGTACGTGTTGATTTTCAAGAGAATTAGCCCTGGTACTGGAATACAATTCAATGAAATGAGAAATGATTACCTGGACAGAGGAATAGAACTTGGGACCTTTGGATTTTTGAGTCAACCCTCTACCACTGGGCCATCCTGTTTGGTCACAAAAAAACAACTCAATCTAACATCTAGCGAAAAGATGTCCTGAATACGAAATGCACCAAAATGGATCATTGGCTTGAAATTCCAAAAGATTCCGGATTCGATTTAAGTATCCAATTTGTTGTTTCTTACTTAATTGAATTTTAAATATCCTTACAGTTGATCATAAAATTTGTATGATAATCCAACTTGAATTATTCTAAGTTTAATTGGCCAGGATATTGAAACCCGATAGGTAAGTAATTACCTTGCTGTGAACTTGGGACTTCTCCTTATTACCTTCTCCTCGAGTATAACAAACTTTGACATCCTTCTGATTCAAACAAATACAAGTTTTAAAGTTAGTCTTAGCAGTCTGGCTCTTAGTAAGAAGTAAAATAATCTCACTTATCTATAGTCAAGTAAAATAAAACCTTTAAACATATTTTAGTTATAAAGTTTATCAGTATCTCTTGACAAACCAATTCTATTTTAACAAAATTTTAAATGTTACTCAAGAAAATGTCTTGTAATGAATTACTATTATTATTTTGTGTAGCATCTTACTACCCTCCCGGGTTAAAGGTATTTTAATTACACTAATAGTTTAAGAATAAAGAAGGTATAATTTAGAGGAAATATACATGCATTAGCGTGGAGTGATAATAGGAAACCACTTATAAAAATGTGAGATCAATACACCCAAGAAGGATTCGAACACTAACATCCCTGTTACAAGAATAAAATACTTGATGAGCTTGACACTTTTTTTCCATGCAACCACTGATACAAGTAATGATCTATTAATATGTAAAATAATAAAATCACTTTTAGTCTTTATACATTTTAAAACATTACAGTGGGACACACATCAATGGGCTCGCGGACTAAACATCAAGCTCATATACTCCAATTTCCCGGGTGATGGTAAGGTCGATGCTTGAATTCCAACTGTGTGTACTGAGGGTAGGTTTTATTTCTAATATTTCATCATTCTTTCAACCAGAACATTCTGGTTCATTTACTCTAAAATATACCTTCCTCGTCCCTACCCAATAGCGTAATCAAATGCAGATACACCGGAAGGGTGTCAAGGAGCGCAACTAAAAATTATGTGTGGTAGGGATGAGAATGGTAGCTTCATTAGCATGGGCAATAAATAGAAAAAAATATTTTTTCTTTAGGTTGGGTTAGAAAATAATTATTTATTTTTATTAATTCATGTTTAGATAATGCAGGATTAACTATTGTGTTTGTTTTCAGGACTGAAGTGGGGTACACATTATACAGTAAGTATTTTTTTGGAAGTTTATGTCAATTTCTTAAAAGATTTTTTTAAATAAATTATTTAGATGTAAATATTTGATTTTATAGTAGGAATTACAGGGTCACACTTAGGCACAAACACAGACTTACACAGGCACGCAAAATCACAAAAATTATCACAAACACACACATGAACACATAATCACAAACCTAGGCACAAACGATCACAAACACAGATGCACACAAGCAGGAACGTAGGGACACGCAAGCACAAAAAAGCCCGCACACACAGGCACAGACACAGGCACACAAATGCACAATGATGCCCACATAAATAGGCACACACGGTCTTACAAATACAAACACATATTGCACAAGAACAGGTACAAAGAGGCACACACAGGAATACATCGGTATACAAGGCATACACAGGCACACGCAGACACATGAAAGTACACACAGGCATACACAGTCACACACACATGTGCACAAGTACAGGAACACACAAGCACATACAAACACAGTCACACACATATGCACAAGTATAGACACACACAATTACACACAGGCATACACAGACACACACAGGCACGCAAAAGCACAAACATTATCACAAACACACACAAGAACATACAATCACAAACTTAGGCACAAACAATCACAAACACAGATGCAAACAAGCAGGAACAAAGGGACACGCAAGCACAAACACAGGCACACATAAGCATACACAGGCACACACAAGCACAAAAAGCGTGTATGCAAAGGCACACATAGTCTTACAAATAGAGGCGCGCACACACGTATGCACAAGTATAAGTACATAGGCACACACAAACCCGTATAAAACCAGGTCAATCCATTAGTGAACAAGGCTATAAAAATGTTCGGACATTTCTTTCTCTATCATGTGTTAACATTAGGAGGAAGGTGTGAGAAGCAAAACGACCATCCTTGGCGATTGCTTGAAAAAAAAACAAGGGACAAGTCATCTTGATTCTAGAAAATACTCTGCTCTATTGACTAAACGTTTGAAAATAAATATAGCTGTTTATAACATTTGTTTCGAGAGGATGGGGCTTTTATTTGAAATGTGTTGATATTTTGTACACTATAAATTCTCCTATTGTTTATATCTTTTGACCTATATAAAACCTGAGGTTTTATTTTTACTATATTGATTGGACCAACAAATCCCTCTTTTCATAAAATGGCTCTTCTGATCTTTAATATATAGATACATTTGAATCTCATGATCTTAGTTTAAAACCACTTAAAGTTCCTATAAATGATAGACAAGGATGGCTCTCTCAATAAATAATTTTTAAGAATTTCAAGATATTTGTTTGAATAACTATTTTGCAATCATACTGTAACCTTTAAAAAATAAAATATTCCTATGTGTATCATTATACTAAAGTAAAATAAAAAGATGCTAGAGCTGTAAATGTGTCACGGCCATTATCTTAAGTTCAAGCAATAATAGTAATGCCGTAAAAATAAGTTACTTATTACCAAAATATTATCGAAAATATTAATATTGTGTTGTTCACAAGACAAATATACAGAATGTTTGGAAACCCATAGCCCAAACTGCACATATAAATGGTTTGAACCTAAAGTAATACAGAATCCCTACACAACTATATTTGGAAAGCTATGCTAATGCAGTAGAGTCTTGGAAACTCACGATGACTTGACATTCCGTGTAACTCAACACGTGTACGTACACACAGTTGTTGGCGCCTGTCATCACAATCCAAGGTCATTCAACTGTATAACCTCTAAGTTTGTTTGTGTACCTCGAGTGGAACAGTCATAATGTGGTGTTTTTACAAATGCTGTGTTTGTTAGTTTTCCAATTCAGTAACGTGTTATTCGAATCAATACAATATTATATGTACAGTACTGTACTGCATTTCCGTATATTACACGTATGTATGTACACCATTATATTAACACATAATATATTGTACTGTAATATACTACAGTACAGTACAACTGTACCTATAATATTCGATACTGTACTGTGATTCATCCTTGTTTAGTAAACAAGACATAGTAAACATGCATCTTATTTAAGTTTATTCGTAAAACTCGATATTTCAATAACTCGACACCATCTCATTCCACATTAGGTCAAGTTTCCGAGACTCTATTGTACCATTAAATTTTGTCCAAAGTTTTGGGTTACAGAGCCGGGATAGCAACGCTGTTCAATCATGCGTGTAAAACAGGTTTCTTAGGTATTTGGCACGCAGCATTACACACCTCGACATCTAGGATCACGGCAGCAGAACATACCACAATTAACCGTAAACGACACAACAGTCCACCTAGGAAATGCAAATACGTTCTGAGGGTCATCATTAACGGTCCTACATCACAGAAAGTGCTTGTCATGATTGCATGTGCAGTGCCGTGCGCCTAGCTCCTATGCGACTTGTTGTACATGCATGTTTGACAGATTTGCTATCCTAACGCTATACGCCTAAACATTGAACACAATTCAATGGTATTGGCATACTTTTCCGGATATAAGTTTATTGGGATTTTGCATTAATTTTGGTTCAAACAAGATATGTGTGCAGTTTGGACTATGAGTTTCCGAACATCCTGTATTATTAACAGATTTCAAGATTCTTTTGTGTTGAAGCTCTTGACTCTAATTCTATATAAGTTTCAATAATATATATTAATTTTGAACACAAAACAAAGGAAGAATATCTTTGACTCAATAATTTACCTAATAGATACTACATTATCGGATGAAGAACGAAAGTGAATACAAAGTGAATGAACTTTCAGAACCTTTAAATGATTGTAAAAGGAAAAAAAGTTGTAAAACTTCTCTAAGGAAATTAAAAATTAATACAAAAAAATAAAGAAAAGGAAAAGATTTCTCGGATTCTTGTTGCTCGGAAACTGTTCTCTTATAGTCTGAGAAACTTCTTAAAATTATGTTGATATATATTTGCATCAGAAAATAGGATACGCCGTTGAAATCTTAGGGGATTCAATCAACTTCAGCTTCCTCAGAGCAGTGTTCACTGTTTCATGATTGCTTTTCGAGACTGTTGACAGAGAAAGTTCGTCTCTCCGAGTGACGTGGTAGATAGGTTTTATTGATGTGCACTCTGGTTACAGTGATAGGTCACAATCTCACCTTGACAATTAACACTATGGTATTATCTTATTCGATGCCTACACCATTGTGGAAAAGAAACGAAATATACATAATTATAGTGTACACTTACAGATTGAGTTGTCTGATTGATAACCGCGCAATTTTATAGTTGAGACATGAACTAAATACAGTTATTTGTAGCGGTAATGTATTGGTTATTAAATAGTTGTTAGTAGAACACACATATACACATGGATTACATACCCTAATAGCCTCTACTTAAGCCAAAACCAAGTGTCTCAGCTAAAAGGTCAGCTCAACCCTTCAGACATGTTTAGGAGCTATCCTTTCATTGAGTATTTGTTTAAAATATTTTATCTACATGTAAAATACTTTTAGTTAATTTAGTAAAACACTAATATTATTATTATAGATACACACTTTGAGAGTAAAATTTAATGATTATTTTTTGTTTTCTTTTTACTAAGCACCCGATTTATCCACATTTAATTAAACTAATCGAGTAAGAAAGAATAAGGTGCAATTTGATGGTACTATGCCCACGTTCACGAAAAGGAGGGCGGAAATCATGTATAAAAAATACTTTCACTACACACATTAATTGAGGCTATTTTGAAACTGTCCCTCACGTAAGGGCTATCTGAGGCCAATTTCTCTCTGAAGCCGCTAAATGACTGATGTTGGTGGCGGTTCCATAAACCAGTCTGGAAAACTGCTGAGGTAGTTTTCCCAGTAGTGTAATAACGATAAAACTCCCGGTCGACCGGCAGAAACAACTCATCTTCTTTTTGGACTGGAAACGAGATATGTTGGAAATTGAGGGAGGGGAAGGAACCTGCACAACGTGTTTATGATGTGTCCCTGAAGTAGGGGACTCTATGATTGCTTACACCAATATATAATGGAGATTTATTATTTTTGATAATCTAAGCCTCGGACGTACGCACTGTATTTATCCTCGGAATAACCCCCAAAGAGCTATGCTTTTATTTTAGATCTTGTTTGGTACTAGTATTATTTTAGATCTTGTTTGGTACTAGTATTATTTTAGATCTTGTTTGGTACTAGTATTATTTTAGATCTTGTTTGGTACTAGTATTATTTTAGATCTTGTTTGGTACTAGTATTATTTTAGATCTTGTTTGGTACTAGTATTATTTTAGATCTTGTTTGGTACTAGTATTATTTTAGATCTTGTTTGGTACTAGTATTATTTTAGATCTTGTTTGGTACTAGTATTATTTTAGATCTTGTTTGGTACTAGTATTATTTTAGATCTTGTTTGGTACTAGTATTATTTTAGATCTTGTTTGGTACTAGTATTATTTTAGATCTTGTTTGGTACTAGTATTATTTTAGATCTTGTTTGGTACTAGTATTATTTTAGATCTTGTTTGGTACTAGTATTATTTTGATTTTTCACAACGTCTCGCTAACCGTTCGGGTATATATGTCACAGGAAAAGTAGATTGTTAGGGAGAGTTGACTCGGCCTAGGTAAAGTCGACTCTTACTAAAAGTATCAGTAAAAGTTGATAGAGAATAAACAAATCATCTTTTCCTAGGAAGAGTTAACTATGCCTGCTGTGGTTTAGTAAAAGTAGATTCCGCGATGTTGCTCTCCACATGCGACTTCACGCGCACCTCTTTGTTTTGAATATCCCAGCTCTATTTGATTACTGTTGTTTTCTAGGTTAGGTTAGGTTAGGCTAGCTCTGAAAACTCAAAATGTCACAAATCTTTACCTTGCTGTAATAAATAATAAATATTTATATCTCTCTTTGTATCATAAAGGTTTTGCTTTTTTATTTGTTTTTTATTAGGTAGTAGACCATTTCCTTGCAAAAAGTCAACTTTTACTAACTCAAGGTAGTAAGAGTATACTTTCCCTAGGTACGGTCAACTCTGACTATTAAATGTTGATCGAAATTCATCACTTTTCGCTTTTAATCAACTTTTACTAAAAAGACTAGTAAGAGTCGACTCGGCCTAGGTAAAGTCGACTCTTACTGGAGAATCTACTTTTCCTGTAACATATATATATATATATATATATAAATTACTTTTTTATCACCAGTGTTTACTAAGTGTTCAGCTTATATGCATAAATTATAATGATTATAATAGGGTAGGGATAAGGAAGGAAGTAATAGGTGCTCTACCTGGACTTGCTTGGAAGTGTGAAACCATTTAGAAACAAACCTACTCTGTATACCTAAACAAGATTTGATCCCTATCTCTTCATATTTATCAGGCCAGTTCAGGCTACGGCCATATGTGTAACCTGGTCACCAGAACGTCAAGCAATGTTATTTATATGGTAGACACAAAGTCACTCTTGTTTGCGACCAGGTCGCTGTCGTCAGCTAGCTGTCGCCTAGTACGGGCACCTGCATACTAAACAAGGTTCGCGGCGTTTCTGCTGTTACGACCAGGTCGCAAGTATGGCCGGGTATACACCATACACCTAAATAACACTGTATGTTATTATCTGAGAATGCAGCTCCCCCATTTCTCCACAGGTCCAACTTCATTGAAAACATCTAACGTATATTGAGCTACTTAACCCAAGCCTACTACCAATTAGTTTGCAAAGCACTGGGACTCTTGGAGAATGACTCACGCTGGAGCAGTAATTTATCAAAGTCTGCTTTGTGTCGTTCTTATTCCTCACTCAGATATTTACTCACCACCATATTAATATATTTCACATGACATATTCTCTCGCACTTTGACTACCCCATAGGGAAAGCATATCAGAAGATAATAAAGATAGAATCAGAAAAAGAGTAATTGCTAAATAACTTTTATTACAGTGAAGATATTTGTAACACAGGTTAGAGTAAAGTCAACCAAATTGGAAGGTGTATTTCGGAAAATATCGTGAAGAACTTGGATCTTCTTCTACCCAACCATTTGTACGGATTTATGTTCTATTGAGACTATTTAGGAGGGATGGCAAACGACTGGTTATTCTTATTACAAACTTTTATAATAAAAAGGCCTCTATTAAACACAGAACAACTTTCTGTATGCATAAAGGTATTATTATAGAGTGTTCTAGGTCAAGTAGGAAAAGAGTTATTTTAATATGAGCCCGAAGGTAAAGGAAATACTTTAATAGTTAATTTATTCTTGGCTAAGCTAGAGTTTAAGGTATGTGTCCCTCAAACCTGTCCTTCATGTTTAAATGCATGCCATTTCCTATAAAGGTTTGCTATGCGATGACCATCAGCACAGCGCAAGAGCAAACCCTGAAGGTGGCAGGTGTTGATCTCCTCGGCAGGTGTTGATCTCCATGGCAGGTCTTTCTCACATGAACAACTATTTATGTGACTTTTACCACAATAGCTATAGTAGAAACATGTAAATGCTCACTCCTAATGATAAATCTACTAACGTCGTTTGCAAATAGGCTTTAACTTAAATGTTCTTACTTAATTTCCTTCAAGTAATACACACATTCTATGTATTTAATCTTTTAAAAAAAATACACTTCATATAATTTTTATTTATTCTGAAGATACATATTTTATCAACGCTTAGTCAAAGCTTTCATCATGGCGATTTCAAACTTATACCTTGTGGGATTTATTCTCTGTGTGGAAAATTAAAAACTTTGATAATAGGAAGGTTATTGTTTAAATGAAAATACAGTTAACTCCCGATTGTCCACGGCAATGGAGGGGACGAGTGCCGTGGATAACACAAAACCGTGGATAATCTTCATATTTAGTAAAACAAGAGATCGTAGCACATTCAATTCAAACAAATACTAACCTATTGCGTTTGTGAACACATCATTATATTTCACGAACTAAGATAATTAAATTTTTTTTATTTAGCACTGCGTCTTACTACCCGTTTGGTCTATACGCTTAAGTACTATTTACGCTAATGGGTTAGGATTTGGGAAGATTGAATATAGAGGAAGTGAACCCGCGTTTACATGGAGGGAGAGTGTAAAACCATTTAGTAAAAACCACCCCCAGTTCACCCGACCAAGATTCGAGATTCTCCCCGTCCTCGGAAGTCGAGTTCAACACGACTAGCGCGTTAGCTAACTACGCCACCGAGGCGGATAAATTAAAAAAATACTTTAAATACTTTAAGTCAATGTACAGGGGATATTTTGTTTCTCTTTTTAAGTACTGTTCTATTGACACAAGTAAGCCTAAACATTTAACAAATTAAATTGAATTTTGATAGGTCATCTTCCTGTTCCAAAATAATTAAGAAGGTTATGAGTCTGTTCCAGTGCAGTTCACCTTGCATGGACTTTTTTGTCCCTCTGGTCATTATCTCTTCCTTAAGGATACTGAGTACAACAATCGGTAGCCCTTTATTCTCCACCAACGTGGCATTTTTACAAAAACGTATTTCCTGCCGTTGGTGATGTCGCGGTTAAGCCACAAAGAGGATAATCCGCCCACGGATAATCGAGAGCTTAATGTATTTTTTTAAACTGACACTAAGGCGTGCTAAGATGCGGGAAAAAGCTAGTTATCTAAACTTGTAAAAGAAAAAAAGATATTATTATTTAACATTTTAAACAATTTACAGGTACAAATCATGAAATAAATCGAAAGTTAATTTTTCAAAAATTTCAAATATTGATTTTGTAAAATAGTGTTAAATTAATTTATTTAAAAAAATTAAACATTTTTTCTTGTTTAACATGAAAGAAAATCGGCCAATTAGCCATTTAGAACCAAATCGTTGAGGCAATTTTTTTTTTAAGATTTCAAAATTTAAAAAATATTTTATCATTCAACTACCCTTGAACGAATTTTCCTCCAAAAAAGAAAAAAAAAAGTATAGGGGACCTATATGTTATTTATCATGTAAAAGATTACTCACATTTCCTTTTCAAACAAAATCACCAAATAAGTAGGCCTACACTACCTTTAATTTGAGGACTAGATTTAAAATTAAATATATAGCATAGAAATATTAAGTTCAAATAAAATCCATCAAATCATTTCGGCTATAGCCCTAGGGACAGATATACAGACACAGGGACAGAGATAATTGTAAAATCCACATTTTTCGGTTCATCATAATCTCGAGGTTGAAAATTCTCACGATTACAATACTTTCACAGTGTATGAGAATATAATAAAAAATGCTATTAGTTAATTAATAATTATAGAGCTGATTATGAAAATATACTCGTAGCCACACACATTAGCGTGGAGAAAATATGGTAAAACAACAGGGAAGCCTATATGTGGAAAAACCCATCACAATAACATTGGGCTAGGAGTCAATTCTTTTCATCCTTTCATTGGTGACCGTGCATTATGGTTTTGACCGCATGACCACCGCTGCAGATCTCCCAGGTTCCTGTAGATTTCTAGCCAACCTCTGCTACTATTTAGCCACAAAAGTGACTAAGTCCAAAATTTAAGTGAAAAACAGAAATACATCAAATGTACTTTTCTGTTTTTTGAGAATATTTGTCAACAAACTAAATATATCTTTATTTATTGAAAAGCCACTATTACCTTTAAATTAACAATCAAGTTAAATTAGAGCATGCAAACAGAATATAATTTGTATTTTCATTCTTTCCTCTTTCCCCATTCAGCTTTCACTTTTCGTCTTTCACTTATATAATTACGCTCCTTTCTCTGTATTGTATCGATTCCCACATTTTGTTTTCCCTTTTTTTATGTTCCGTTTGCACCACTCTTCTTTATATAGTTTTTTGTTCAGCTTGCACAACTTTTATTCCTATTTTCCTTGTTCCAATCATCCCCTTCTCTTCAGATTTATTTGCTGTTTCAATTAACCGATTTTATTTTTTCCTTTTCCTCCTTTGCTCCTCCCTGTTTGTGGTTCACTTGTCTCATTTTGCTTCCTTTTGTTTTCTGTATCAGCTTACACGTTTTGTTTCTTCCTCTTTTCTGTTCAATTTTCACCTCTCTACTCTCATTTGTTTTGGTTTTGCTTGAATCACTTTTCTTCCTATTGTCTTATGTTCTAATCACCCCACTCTTCTCAGCTTTGTTTCCTGTTCCGATTTACTCAATTTACTTCCTCCTGCTGATTGTCTGATTCGTCCCCTTCTGTTTTTCTCTGATGGCTATTCACTTTTACTTGGGACCGGGGGGTGGGGTCTCTTTCCTCCCTTCCCTAATGTTGGCAAAAAGCTGGAAAGCTGGTAATTTTGGAGATAATCGAGATCTGGCGCTGGAAAATAATTATAGAATTGCCTTGTACCATAGTACTTTCAATTATGAAAGTTATTTAAAGCTGACTTTTCCAGACACATTTTAAAATTTCTCCTCTGTCGATTCCAGCTATTCAAAAGCCCCCAACTTCATGATTGATCAAGCATTGAAAGGAGTAGATTGTAGTAGATTGTCTAGAAAGATTAGACAATCAAGTAGGCCAGTAGCGCCATTGTTACTACCTGCTAGTTTTAAGGCTATTACTACTACTAGGCACTAGAAGCCTTAAGAAGGTCAGATATTGTTTGAAGTTGATCACTTGATAAAGCCTGGAGCATTTACGAGCCGAAACCTGTTAATTTTCCTAAATGCAATGAAAGTGAAAGTCAAAATAAACAACATTTGTAACTTGAAAAAAACCCATCACTAACAAATAAATTTAAAAATACAGCTACCTAAAATCTCGATTCATGGTAAAATAATCACCTAAAATTTTTAAATTTTCCAAGGGAGAACCCCCTAACCTCCCTGTTTATAACCCCCAGACCCCTAATTTTCTCAACGTTTTCCTTGTAATATCCCTGGTAACCTGGGAATTTGTATAATTTCAGAATGCCTAGAGTTGTAAATTTCACTCTCACTACAACCCCCCCCCTCCCAACCTCCCAAATATATTTCGTCCAACGCCCCTGCGTGTAAAATTTCCTCTTCCTCCTGTTACTATTCCACTTGTCCCATTTTCTTTCTCCTTTTGTTGCTCCACTTTTATTATTCTTCCGTGTATTTTTAACTATCTTTCCTTCATTCTCATTTCTTCTGATTTCTTTTCCCACTTGCCCTATTCTGCTTCCGTCCGGTTTTCTGTTCCACTTGCCCCATTACGCTTCCTCTTATATTCTTAGGAATATATTCGAGGACCATCCCGTAAGGATGAGGGGGTTGGAGAGAGGTTAGAGGTTGGGTGGGTTCATCCGTCATTCGTCAGTCATGCGGTGGTACGCCCCGCCTCCTCTTTTCCCCACAGCGTCGAGTTAGCGCTACGGCGTCGCAACCCCAGTATCCCCTCGTCTACCGTTCGGAACGCAAGCATTGCGGTCTCTCCCTGCCATCGCGACGGTTTCCTAGAGCCTCCTCGCTAACAGCTGTTCGCAGTCAAACCGCACTTGTTCGTGTCTGTTCGCCGGGAATAAAGTCGCAGTCTTCTTCATTCGTGTTGTTCTTAGCTGGATCCTCTTCACTGACGATTTATCGACGTCCTATCTTAAAGGTAGGGATACCGTTTACGTTCATTCATGAAAATGTCATATGCTCGGTGTAAGAGTGGGCTACGTGGAAACGGCTAGATTAATATTATAGTAGGAAGGCACTTTGTAAAATAAATATACCCTTTATCTTGTTGTCTACATTAATGATATATTCATTTATTATTGATATATTTTATATCACAGTGGTGAATCACATTATTTTACTTACAAATATATATAAAAAGCATTTGATTAACTTTTATAAAGGTAAAAAAAAAACTATATTCTTGATTTTACTCTATTATTTAACTGTAGTTAAAATATTGTATTATTCAAAGCCTGTGTTCAAATAAAATAGTGCAGTGAAAAACACTCTGTTATTGCAACATTCATATTACAGTTGTTATAAATATCATATTAGACTAAAGTAATACTTTTATTTTTAATTAGGGATTAAATAGCCTAGCTACTATAGTTAAAAACTCCTATAGCCGTATCCAAAAGTCATATTCTATAAATTTAATAAATCACACTTTGGCATGGGAATCAAAACCAATGCTCTTACCATTGACCTATCTAGAAAACGTCCCGTATTCATGGCTGCCTTAAATATGAGTGAATAATGACCCTAAGTACATGATGACTCCTGCATATATCACTGTTAAAAGCATTAGAGTGCTAAGCCAAAGGTCCGGGGTTTGATTACTGTGTATAAGTGTCATCGTTGATCTTAATAATACCTTTATTTTTGCTCCTTCTCTTAGATGTACAATATACTATTTTATCGTAAGAGTTAGTTAGGAGATGGAGAGATTTCTCATTACGACTCAGCTTGGACCCAGTTCAATATATTTTTGCATTTCAATTGTATTTAGTTTATATTTCTTTCAATGGGATTATGTGATGTTTTCTGTACTATTTATTCTCTTGTGTATTTAAAGAAAAAGTAATTTGGGGATATTCCATATTGTTAGTAAGCCACATAGCATTTAATAAAACTTTATTACTAATTTACTCGCCTCAAAATTGTGGTTTTCCAACGCGTTTTAATACCCTTCCGATATATCCGCAATTTAATTAGGCTAGTGGAATAGGTATTGGGGGGTGGGGCGGATTGGATTAAGTAGAAGCTTAGACGTATTTTCACGTAGGTAGAGTGAGAACCAGTTTAGAATAAACACTCATTATTCACTTGGTTAGTATTCGAACTCTGAACTTCCCATCACCAGAAAGCTTGACTAGTGGAATGTGACATTTAGACACATGTGTCAATCGATGTGTGTTTAAAACAACTGTAATTGAAGCACAGGTTTAATGTAGAATTATTATTCAAAATCAATATTTATACTAAACAGTGGAGTGGAAACATAATCTTTTTGAAAACTCCATTTTGAAGCGGACATTTTCGTGATTGATTTTACTTTTCCGTGGATAAAAAAAATATCATTGTGAGCGTTTTAGACCTCGAAATTAGGATGAACCTTTCATTTGAGCTCAAAAAGTGGTTCTAGTAATTTTAGATTTTTCTTTGATTTTCTGTCCCTGGAGCTTTAGCCGAAATGGTTTTATAATTTTTTTTTCAAAACTAATGTTTAGATGTTATATATTTCATCACTCATGATATATTTTTGATTATAGCTTTATCCTAGAAACTAAGTGTAGATTACTAATCGGATTTTATTGAAATTTTGAAATCTATCAAATATAGCTCTAGGGGATTTGTTTAAAATGTATGTCTGGGGAGTGTTTGACATGATAAATAAAACTGTTCATTTATTTTTTGGGAACTTTTTTTTAATAGCTGTTTACTGATGATTGAATTTAAAAAAATGTTGGAAAAACTTTGTTAGCGATTAGAATATTGAGTTCTTCATAGTTAACAAGATGATATGTTTGTTTTTATTAGGTAATCTTACTTAGAGGTAGTTTATTGAAAATCAGTTTTCGAAAGTTTGTTCAATGCCATAACACACTACACGAGAAAACTTGTAAGATTGTGCTACACAATTTATTTCATTTATATTTGGGCTATATGTACTTATATATGATAATGGATTAAGGATCAGGAATGTAAATACTACAGGGAATACACTCTTATTTTCGTGGAACTATTTAGGAAACAAATCCGTACGGCTGACCGGGATTTGAACTAATAGTAAACCTGAATAGCTATATTGACGCCTTTATCCCCGTGGCCACCAATACGCTTGTTTACTTTGTAATAACTACTTTAAAATTGTGATGTTTGGATGTTAACACCCTAAATGACATGGGTGCGTTGATATTATGTATTAGTGGTGGGCTAAATCTTTGCTTAATAGCTTATTTACACTAGTAGAAAAATAGAAAAATTAATTTATTATCAAAGAAACTGTTTTTATATTACTATTCATAAGCTTCTTGTTGAAATCAAAGATCAAAACACAAGTTTGCTTGACTTAGCTCTATCAATGAACTTGTTAGGGACCATTTTATTAGAAACTCAAATGTTACTGTGAATATAAATCAAATCAGGTTCCACAAGTAGCTGTCTTAATTTGGCTTAAACTGAATCTTAAAAATATATTAAAATATCTAGAAGTGTTATTATAAGAGAATGACACAGCCGCACAAGCACAGAATATTGTAACAACATATTTCCTTCATCTTTATTTGTCTTGAAAATATTCCTATAACAAGAGTAATTTAGATATTTCGTAGATTAAAATATATCACCTATGCTTCGTGACATCTTTAAATAAATCCCGGGAAAATACGTTCAAACTATTTTTTTCTCATTAAAAGTTTTTGTATTCTTCCACGACGTATTGTTTGTCCGGGCTATCATCATATTTATACCAAATGGTTATAAAAATGAAGGAGGTATACTTTATTTGAAGTGTGGGAGTGGTACTAATGGTCTAGATCTGGCCATTCGACCTTATCTTACCTCTGCTCTTCTTGTGTATGGAGGAATTAATTTCCGAGGTGTGGACATCGATAAGGCAAATTCTACTAATCAACCCCCCGCCGCCCCCCGGTACCAGAGAGACTCCGACGGCACCGCGCTATAGGCCGGGCCTTAGGGCTACCTACATGTTCTCGGGGTGGCCCTGCGAACTGGTATGCCTCCGTTAGACCACTTTCGTTATAAGTAGTACACAGGGCTGGGCTCCCAAGCCCACGTCGCGGACTGCGGCCTCGCGGGCTTGGGGTCTGCGACGACTGTGGCTCAGCAATGGGTTGGACTCTGTGGGGCAGTGAGATTTATCCACCGACGAGTGATGGCGTTGGCAGAGGGGTGAGGTTCGGGCCTTCGGGTCCGGGATCCTGGGGTAGCCGAGCTATAGACCGGGCCCTTGGGGTTCTGGGCCGGTGGGCCTGGGCCTCGCCATTCGTGCGGTGAGCCAATTTAGAGTTCCGGTGCTAGCCCGGACAGTTAGTAGTGCATGGGCTAGAACATGGGCGGCTCCACTCGTACGCACGAGGTGTGGGAGACTACTTTCCCACGAGCAATGGGCGTAATCCCATTCCCCTACACACGATAAATAGTGGAGATCGCAAGGTCGCTTCTGTAAGCGGAAGTAAATGGCTCATTTTACCACCCTGGATAGATGGGAGACACGTGGTCCCCTGTGTCGGCCGAACCAGTGATATACTGGAAGGGGAGGAGGAGTTAATTCTCGCCTCCCTGGGTATCCGGCCTGAACAGGATCATCCCACACTTCTGGATGGGGGATTGGATCTTTTTAGGTACCGACCTAGAAACAGCCCTGGGCCTTGATGTTCAGGGGTCTGTGGCACCGCTGTAACAGGTGCAGCCATCACACGTTGTCTGACAACCTCAAACATCGTCCCAGGCTGTTGCAGGCTTGACTAGTGGTGAAGGGTACCGGGGAAATAAAATACCCAGAGCGGACCATGTAGTAGAAGAACATCAAGATAAAATCAAGGAAGCACATAGCACAGGGTTGTTAATACCGAAGTAAAATAACTATAAAATCAAAAAGGAACAGATATAAAGGAAGAGACAAAAATGAATTGCAATGTAAATCTTGGTTTAAAATTAAGGTGCAAAGTCAAAAGAAAGTGATGGTATTATATATTTTTTAAACAGATGGTAGGATGATACGTGAGAATGATGATGGTGAAAAGCAGAGGAGACCTACAGTTTAACGTGGGTTCCGAACCACGGTGGGGGCCTGGCGTTCCACACATTCACAAAGTGTGAAAGCACACACTTTGCCAGAGGTGAAGGAAGGGCTTGGTAATCAGACAAATCTGTGCCGGGACCGGGATTTGAACTCGGAATCCCTAACATGGGAGTCTGACACCTTACCGCTAGACCAGCAGCTCCCCTTCTTACTTGAAGTGTATTAAGGCTTTCTTGCAGAGAGACAGGAAAACCATTTAAGCAAAAAGTTCCAGAACACCTAGGTGGGAGTTTAACCCTAACATACCTGCCATCGGTAAAAAAAAAAAAGCTTTACTTTTTGTTCACACCGTTAAAGTTCCTATTTTGAAACACAGTTAATCTAATTGAACTTTCTTAGCATACAAATATTTATCATAACATTAAAGGAAGTTAATTTAACTAGCAAGCCAATTCAAAATCTTATTTCATTGCGTGATGGAAGGCATCACGATATAAAAGGTTTTCTCGAGGATGGGTGTTCTCTCGTTCCCAGGATTCCGAAAAGGGGGAGGGGGGGAGGGAAAGGGCACAAATTGGCGTAAAAAATGATAGAGTGAGAGTAAAAAGGGCTTATAGCTATAACACTAAAGCCAGATGTGCCTAGTAAAACAAGAGTGTTTGGTCAGTTAAACACAAAGCTCTCTGTTTACCATCACAACCCATGGTAGGCGTATCCCTGTGTGAAGCGAGGTAAAGTGACAACTTTATGGCCACGAAAGGTCACTAAGATACCATTCTAAAGAGACTCAGTGTTGTGACCATAATATTAATAGTTTTAATAACACAAAAGTATAGCTAAAAGATTTTAGATTTAAAGACTACCCTCAAGATACTTGATAAATGTAGCATTTATGTAGACAATCATCAACTTTTTTATTTACTAGTTATGAGAATAGAGTATAAAACTCTGTTTAGATTTTTTTATTCAATGTCTTACTACAAATCCGGTAGTAGCTAATGTAGTAGGCATCAAGTAGGTTGAATATAAAGGAAATTTACTCAAACTGTCATGGAAAGATAGTGTGATCCATTTAGAAAATAATACCTCCATAACATCCGGCTGGGATTCAAACATTGACCTCCCAGTCACTGGAAAACCAGATCAATGTTGCTGATTCGTTCATACTGTTAGGAAAGTTTGATTATATATATATAGTATATATATTATAATTAATATATTTATATATAATAATTTATGTATATAATTTATAATAATATATGTATAATTTTAGTAATTAGCAATGGTTTGGTTAATTTTTCAAATGTCTTATATATATTTATATATAAGATATTTGCATATATTATCTTATATATTTTTATACATATAGGATATTTGCATATATATATATATATACAAAACTAACCAAACCATTGCTGAGTTAAAACTTTCGTTTTCATAATCTTAAATTTATAGACTCTATTTTGATATTTTAGGATAAATTTGAGCAATTTTTTCCCCATAACTTAACTAATTATTTGGTCTTAAGACTATAGAGTTAACAAAACATATATATACACATTTAATAGTTTACAATTTTATAAAGTTATATTTAATAATTTAATATTTAGAGGCAGAAGAAGAGACAACGACATCATACACACCAAATAGTAACAAGTATTACCAGCATGAATTTCGTTTTTGACCACTTTAATTTCATTATTATCTGTCATTACAGCCCCAAAGTATTTGAATTTGTCACGTCCTTAAATTAAATAAATTTATATTTTCTAAACTTTACTATACATAAGTGCTAAGACATAGTAATAATTTACACAAACCTTTCCTTTATCATTAGGGGAACATCAAAAGTACATTTTCTTCAAAAATATCAAGGACGATCATTGTCATCTTCAGAAGATACACATTTTACCTTCACAAAAAGTCAACAAGCTATTAAACTCAGGTTACTGGAATACGTAAATATATTATTTTTCTGGAAACTCTTATGAAAATCACCAAACATTTATATCCTGTCTCGAGATAGCTTCCATCCCAATTTTATTTTAATGGGAAATAAATCCCTATTTAATTGACACATCCATATGGAGCTACCGTAATAACGCGATAGGAAGAAACGTTTTGAAAATACTGTATGAACATATATTTTCGTGATCTCTATTAAATACAATTTTGGATTGTTATTATTATTATTATTATTATTATTATTATTTTATATGTATAGATATATTATCTATCAAAAGTGACTACAGGAAATTATATGATTTGACGTCTGAATACATTATAGTACTATTTAGTTACTGCTTAACTTGTGGATAAATGTTTTTCTTCTAAAGTAATATTACACCTTGCTCTACCTGGAAGCCATTTTATGAACGTTATCCTGAAGTAAATAGTTTTATAATAAGTCTCCTGCCTCTAGCAATATCTTATGACTCGAAGTCTGTATGACAGGTCTCATCGGCGGTAATTACAAGCCCCAGTAGACTGTAACATTTTGCTAATCTCCATTGATTTATGAATGAGGTGGAAGTTGGAGCTCTGACGCTGATTACTCCGGCTCATTTTCTGGTGCAATTACAAACAACGCTCTCGGCCCAACAGAGTTTAGAACTAATTTCTACACCTAAACGATGAAATTAATGCTAAAGTACTGAATGGAAGAGATTATTTTATTATTTTGTCATCCGAATTCAACTTGATTTACGATCATGAATAGTTACAGTAAATTTTTTTTAAATGGTTTTATAATTACAATAAATTTAATATCTATATTATATGGTATTGAATAATAATTTACCATAGACTTACCATAGACTTACTTGTGTACATATTTATTTTTAATTCTAGTATATTATGTTAAATTCTTGACCCATTTTTTCTTAATCCATTGAAACTATCTCGTAGTTATAGTTGTGGTTTTTACAAATGCAGCTATCTCATAATAATTAGTCGTATGGCTCTTATTTTCACATATATTACTGTAAAACTAACTATGATATAGTATAATGTTTGGTAATAAGAGCTATACAATTAACTATGAAGCATATTAATGTATGGTTACTTGAACGGTATTTTAATGTTTAGTAAAGAGCGCCATACAATTAATTATAAAGTAGTTTGCTGTTTGATAAAAAGGTCTATACAATTATTAATAAGTTAAAATTACCAAAGAAGATGAAGTTTTAGGATCTTAAAAAAGAATATAGCTACTGATAGTAAATGCTGGAAAACTCAATTTGTATAAGGCAAAGGACCTGTCGAAAGACAGAACATCTGATGGTAATAATAGTAACTATTTTGAAGTCAATTTTATAGCTATGGCGATCAAATAATGAACTACCTAATAAAGTTATATAGTTGATATAAAACATTTAACTACTTTATAATTATTGTAAAATTCTTGCAATCAAACATTAAACAACCTCACAGTTAGTTATATAATACGTGTTATCAAACAATAAATTCATCATCAATTGTAAATTTATTGTCATATAATATTAAACCTCTTAAAAATTAATTTCATATTTCTGGTTTTTACCAATTATCTCAAAATTAACTATATATCTATAGTATAAAACTATGTGAATACATCATAGTTAATAATAGTTTTTTTAATATGTTTAAGCTGTAAGTTGCTCCACAAACAACTGATAGCTTAATTTGAGTACGAACTGAGAAATAAATTGTTTTGGCTTTAATTAAATGGTTGGCTATCAATTTAAATATGGCAAAATATTCGACAAGAATTACGACATAGCTTATTCAAACAAATCTGGCAAGCATGGTGATAATTAATATTTTCATCATAGGTACTTTATCCAAGTGTATTTGTTGTCTTCTGATACCACACACCTAGTGAACCCCGAATGAATATTAATTTTTCAAACAATGTCAATAACAAATATTTCCCATGTTAGACTCGAACCAATTTCTCTCACAGGTGGTTGGTCACACCCTTAAATGGATCATGAGTCAATGTTTCAAACCAGAGGTTCTTAATCTTTTTTACCAAGGTTGCACCCTTTGTTACTTTTCCTATATTTTGCAGCATCCCTAGTATTAAAAACGTCCTCAGAACTAGCCATTATGAATAAATGAAACCCTTAGTATATTTACTATTAGAAAATACTGCCCTTGATCATTTTAAAAATCTGAATCAAACTAATAATTAAATACCTTTTAATTTATGGTAAAGTATTTTCCCTGCAATTACATGTTAATAAAGCGCACATTTGGCAAGTACTTATCGTTTTTTTTAAATAAACAAGTTTTCGAACCCAGGTGAAAAATTAGTTGAGTTAAATTCCTTTCTTGTCCAAATTGTTTTGTACATTTTTCTCTATTGATTCATCTTATCTTGGCTACGAATGTTAAAACTGCTAGGAAACCCCTATGAACAATTATTTAAAAAATATACATTATAACTATATCTGCACTTAAGAAAATTAAATTACTACTAGTAAAATTGTCACGTAAATACAAAAAGTTGAAACCGTAGAATACGATATAAAAATCATGTTTAGGTAGACTATATTAGTAATAAAATAATTGTACTGAGTATTTAGACCTATTCCCATGATTTATTTTAAGCACCACGCCTTACCACACACCCGGGATAATCAAATATTTACAAATATGGCAAGTTCAAAGGAAATGCACTCCCATTTACTTGGATGGAGTGTGGTAAAATATTTAGTAGGAAACATCCTAGTCAGGCGTTCTCAAACCGGGTCATCGCGATGCCCTATGACGCCGCCGGTCTTAGTCCGGAGCGCCGTGGCTATAAGTAAAAACTAAAACTTATAGTGTATAGTTAAATACAACATGCAAATTTTCAATACGTGTAATCATACATATTTTAAAGAATGGAATAAATGACACAAGAAAACACATTCTTTCCTTGTGAAGGCGCTCCCTTCAAATGAGTTCCGGATTCTAATGCTCCTTGAAGACTTGGCGTGAAATCGTGAGCAACTTCCTCCCCTACAGTCTGAAAATTTACTTGGCATTTTTTTTTAAATATTGGTTACAGGAGCGTTGCATGGAAAATCTTACATTCGAAGGGCGGCACGATCTCAAAAAGTTTGGGAACCCCTGCCCTAGGTTCATACAGCTGGAATTCAAACCCCAGCTTCACTGTCATTTGCAATTCAGTTTAGTGTTAAAGTAACGCCTTAGACCATGTGACTATTGATGAGGATTATTCTCCTGGTTAAAATAACTTACCTTCCATTATATACATATAGTTTCCCCTATGAATCTGTTAATTTAAAAAGTTTCGAACAATATAACTAATGATCTAAAATTTAAATATATTTTTTGCACACCCTTAAATAACTACAAGGGTCATTAGTCCATTGTTGTTCTCGTAGGCGATTATATACTATTTTATTGATTACTACTTTTAACAAATTATTAACTACTTGATAGCGATTGAGCATGTATATTTAGAGAAAAGCGCACTCGTATTTTCGTAAAACATTGAATGAAAATGTCACATTAGTAATCATTAATAAGTGAACAAAAAAAGTTGTTCAGTACTCCCAACCTCCCTTTCAAAGGTGTTATTTTTGAGTGTTAGTGCAATATTTTAGACTTTCCACACTTTCCAAATGACCTAAATATAATTTTATCGCTTGGAGAAATGTCATTAATATTTCATCTAGGAAAAATAAAATATCAACACTTTTTACCAGAGGGACATCTATTTTCAAATAAATTTGTTGCAAAAAAAGGTAAAAAGGGAAATATGAATAAGGCAAAAGGGCTGCGAGGAAAGTATTGGCAATGTAAGGAGAGTATCGGCGAGGTAAAAGAACAACCTCAACCTCAAGGGAGACCTAAACTCTTGAAAAGAGTTTAGTGGATAGAAAGGGAGAGAATCGTTACAGATAAGAGACTTATGGGACGAGTTTTCCTTCGAGCAACGAGACCGACTGTTTATAAAAATATTTACTAACAAAATTGGAACTAGTTAATACAATATTGTTAATTCAAATGATTTTTATCTAATTCATTTAGTCTCTAACGCTCTCAAGAATCGTCAGTACCCACATTTACCCAAATAAAATATTTCATTTTCCTCACCCATTTCAAACAGTCAATACAAGGACCCACCAAAGAAACACAACTTTATAAACAAGGCAAGATAATACTACTCTTTAATACCTTTATACTCTTAGATATAATCTTAACCAACACGATTTTAATTATTTATTTAAAATTGTCAAGTTTTATTTATTTGTATTATTGTTGAGTAAACGTCTAAAACCTTCTTATGTTTCTTTAAGTTCTATATTAGCAAGTGACATGTATATATATTTAAACTAATACAATGTTTACCAAACTGTGGCACACGTACCCCCAGGGATACGTAAAGGGTACTAACATCGTACTAAGTTTTATTAATCATAAATATTTTATGATAATAGAAAGTTTGATATACAAACTTACGAAGATTCTGACGTGATGTTGTGAACATTCGTAAGCCTTTCTTTCTCCTCTGTAGGCTTTGTTTTTTTTACCACTAAATCTTTATCAAAAATTAGGAAAGACTGTTTATATTTTATAAGATAGCAGCAGGTTGTTGTTTTATTTTTATGTGAGGAGCTGAAATGTATTTTTGCTAAAAAAAAATGTACTTGAAAGGGATACGTACGTGACTGGTGAAAGATCTGAAAACATCGGTAGGATTCTCACTACGGTGGCTGCATAGTTTGAGGCATCACTCTTTCATTAGACTAGACTCTCTATGACAGGGGGATAGAGATTCGAATCCTGGTCTGATGTAATGAGGGTGGGCTTTCCTAAATATTTTTAAACTCTCATTTCACGAAAATGTGGGTACACTTTCTTTAAGCTAAGCCTTCCTCATACCTAACACATTAGTGTAATTAGTATATAGGCGTATAGCCAGAACGTGTAGTAAGAGGTGGTACTAAAATAAATCTGATGGAACATAGGAGCTTAAAAGATATATAGCCTTAGGTTATATGATGAGGATAATTTATAATAGCACTGGGCTGATTGTTAAACAATTAAGTAAATTTTAAATAAAAAACTAGAACGTGATTATCTTTTCACTATGTCTTTCTACCCGTTTGGGCTATACGCTTATGACTAACTACGCTAATGGTTTTAGGGCTAAAGAAGGTCATATTTATAGAAATTGTACACGAATTTTCATGGAAAGAGATTGTAAAACCACCCTTAGTACACCCAACCGAGATTAGAACCTTGATCTTACCGTCATTGGTGATCTAGTTTACTGTGAAAGTAACGCTTTAGACCAAGTGGCCACTGAAGCGGATAATGGTGACTATTACAATTTGTTCAAGGCAATAATATTAAATCAGATTAAAATTATTTTCAAGGATATATACTAACAATTTCCTAAAGAGATGTTGGAAAATCACAGTGTGGGCTAATTCCATTTCCTACATCAATCCAGCTAAGGATCAAACACCGGCTTTATAGATTAAGACCAAACACACTAACGTAAACCTATATTTGTAAACATTTATTTAATTAAACGTGAAAAGAAAACATAGGAATCAGAGAATCCATATTTTATCAAACACAAAATGAACTATGACAAATACTTACACATATATTATTTTAACTACAATTTCATTTTTTAATTTTATCTTAGTAAAAATTAATTATATAAATAAGGTCAAAGTTAAACCATGATTTTTAGCATATATCCTCTTCGATCAACTCTAAATTTGAGTCAAACAATGTCAAAAGTATTAGTCACAATACTACATTTTAAAGCTTATAGCTTATAGCTTTATAGTTTATATTTGTAAACAATTTTTCTGGCCACTCAAAACAAAACCTAATCAATGCTATCCATTTATTAGATTCACATCTAGAATCTAATATAAGATCCAAACAAACATTATAATACTAAAAATAACTAATATACATTCAATATTTCAATATTTGCAGGAAAAAAAGTCATTAATAAAACTGAAGTTTGGAGGAAAGATATTAATATTTTGTTTTATCAAATGTGATGAATTTATTCATTTAATTTAATTGAAAATAAATTTAAGACCAATTAAAAAAGCTTACAGCCTACATTAATATATTATTATAGTACCGTTTATTTAATGGTATTGAAATACATCATACAAGTCTTTGAAAAAATATCATATTAAATATTACGCCTAGTAAATTTTATTAAAAAATTATTATCAATATTTATTTTAAACTAGGATAAGTAGGCCTACTTGGATTTTCCCGGTGTAACCACACAATGAATTACGTGGTTACCACCAGCAACGCTTTTATTTTTTTCTAACAACAAAAAACTCTTCATTTTATTTATTTCGAGCCAGTTTTTAATACAATTTTAAAAATCTAGTAAAATTAAATTACAGCTTCAAAATGCACGATTTCATGCTCAGAGGCTACTATTTTTAAAATATGTACGTGCGGTAAATATCACGCAATGTTCATGACAGACCCACAAATTCTTTATTTTATTAAAATAGATCTAATTGTTTAATTAGCTTTCTATAATCTTCAAAACATAAATAAAACTTACTTATGGTAATTTTTCCTATTTTCATTAAAAATAACAGGCCCAAGAGTTATTGAAAGTTATAAAGTGCAAGGCTCATATTAAGAAATCATTAGTTATAAAAACATATATAAATATATATGTATAGATACATATATGTATAAATATTATATATATATTATATATATAAATATTATATATATATTATAGATATAAATATTATATATATAATATTTATATATATATTATATATAAATATATATACGTTTTGACAAATATTATTATGACTTAATAGTTGAATAAAATATATTCATAGACCATTAACACCAAAATCATTGGCAAAGTATTTAAAAAAATCTTGTGCCATCACCATTTTAATCATTTATTTTGGCTTGAATCAATATTTTAAAGTAAACATCCCTTTTTGTTTAATGCTTTTGTAAAGTTGACGTGAAATGTATTTTTTGTTTTTATATTTCTTCCCTGAATAGCTTTGAGCTAAAAACTTTATTTTAGTATATGTGGCTTTTCAGAAAAAAGCTACTTTATAGAACCTTTAGCTTAAAGAATCATAAAGTGGCTTTCAAAAGGACATGGTATCTAGTATGACATTTTTTGAATGACATTTACTAGACATACCCTTGAGGGGGACGTTGCAATAAAAAGTAATATTTGCTTTAATAAAACATGGTCAGAATCTCTTTGATAACATATTGAACTAAAAGCCTTCTATAATTAAAGTTTTGAAACAGCTCCTTTTGAATGTTGGCGATAAAAATTTATTCTACACGCATCCGAGGACACTCACGCTAAACGTTAAGTTAAATATTAGTCCAACCCGCTTCAGTGGCCAACTGGTCTAAAGCGTCATTCTTGTATTAGATTGGCTTGCTGATAATGAGGAGATTGGAGTTAGAGTCTAGGTTGGATCTACTGATAGTGGTTTTACCTCAATGATTTTCCATTCTCCTTCCACTCAAATGTGGGTAGATTAACATCTAAAATGCTTCTTTCTCCATGCCTACTACCCCATTAGAGTACAGATCATATATGCATATAGTCTAAACAGATAGTAAGACTCGATGTTAAATAAAAATATATAATTCAGGCTTGAAGATGATAGGGAGGTCAGGGTTTGAGTACCATCCAGGTGTACTGAGTTTGGTTTAACCGAAATTGTTTCTCCCACTCTCTCTTTCTACTCATATTCGAGAATATGTTCTATAAATTCTACACTAGTAGTTTAATTGAAAGTAGATAGTCCAGACTGTTATAGATGATTCATGTTTATTTTGGCTTATTATTACTCTTAAATAATGGATGTATAAAGAAATCACACTGCCCATTTACATCGAAAAAATATCTTAAAGTTGACACGATATGTAAATAGAAATAATTAGTAAAACAAAAAAATAACAATATCTGGATGTATTATAACAGAAGTATAGTGATATTTCAATAATCAGAAAAGGCCTAAGATATCGTGAATTGAATACAATAAGTAAGACGCGTTAAAAAGAGTTATTTCAAGAATCTAAGCATCTACATCATATTTCATAACACAATTCTGGAATTAAAAATAGTTTTGGTTTTATTATTCAAGAGACATATTTGAAAAATTATTACAAATAATTATAAACACACAATATATTTTAACTGCCAGAAAAGTTGATTATCTGACAGTTACAAAAGCTACTAGAACAATTTTATATATTCATAAGTCAAATCATCTGCAAACGTTCATTTTTACAAAGCTCACCAACATATGTAGTATATGGCTGATGATATACATTTATTTTTTCAATTCAATTAATTTTTGTCTAGTATTTAAAAGAAAATTACATAATTTATTTCATATTACAATCCCAAAGTACCTAAAGTTACATCTTCAGGTGTTGCAGTTAGAAATTTAAAAATAAAAAGGAATTAAAGCTTATTACACATAACATAATTTTATCTTAAACATATTTATATATTTGTTTGAAACATTCCTTGAAGTATCCAGTCTTTAATTTTACTATTCATTACACCTCTTTGAGGAATATCTCAGCGTGATAGTGGTAGTAGATTAAATAATTTGAGGATGATGCATCTCATTTCATGTTTACCAAAACAATGAGAGTATTTTCCGACTGTATAGTAGTTATCTCACCATTGGGCACTTGACCAAAGCCTTCAATTTCATCTCGTCTATTTTACCAAACAATAGGAGATTGTAGTTCTAGACCCAGCCCGAAATACCTAGGATGTTTTCCTTAGGTAGTTTCTCAATTATTTACACGCAAATGAGGTAAAAAATCCTCTAAATTTTCCTTATCCTAGCCATGCCCTGTTAAAGTAAATATGCTGTTAAACTGGATGGGTAGTAAGACTCATATGTATTATAAATGATATTAGGTTCATTAGAGAATGATTACTTATGATTAAAAGTATATACAAGGGATGAACTCTCAAACCCCCAAAACCATTATTATGACTTTTGATGATGAATTTCCGTATTTTGGAAGAAAAAAAATCGTGGGACCCGTAAACCAATTAACACAGGTTTAAATTAACTAATCATAACCGGAATGTGTACCCACCTGATGGATTAGATTAGGCTGGTGACGAATAATTTGCATAATGAGTGGTTTCTAAAACCAAATCAACTATAGCCCACGTCAGCGGGCACGTGAGCTAAATGTGAAGCTCATGTAGTCTGGTTTGCCGGTGATGGGGAAGTTAGAGATCGAATCCCGGCAAAATGTCCTAAATAGTTCCCTCAATCTTCCTCTACGGAAGGTTGGTAAAACGTGGTGTAAAAAGATAGAAAATATGTTCATCTGAATTAAAAGACAAATGAATACGTGCAAGTAGCGCTAGTAATTTTCTGGTTGTCATTTCAGGTTTTTCCTATTAAAATAATTGGACTGTAGTATAATATTTATTTTTATGCCTTAAGCTAAAACGTACGCTATTTTCCCAGCAATTTGCATTAAATTACTTTTTCCGCCCCGACTTTAATTAATTACTGCAGAAGGCAACAAAAAATCTGACTAGCATCCATAAAATAGATGTCACACCATTATTCCAGATAAATTCCTCTTTGATAGAAATTCATTCGTTTCTGTAGGTATAAATCAAAACTACACATTGAAAATGTCTGCTTTATGGTTATGTTTCCAAAATAAGGGTCCCACTTAGTTTTATTTATTAAGTAATATTATGACAATAGTAAATGTGCTAAACAAACTAATACAGATATTTACGTGATATTATGGACTTTATAAACTTAACTGTTTCATGTCACATCTTTGTTTAGCTTATTACTAAGACTATTTAAATTTAAAATTATTGTTTGTACTTTACAATATAGAATGTACTTGTTTATTTTTAAAAGAAGAGTTTGAAAGGGTACTTTGGGTAGACCATGGCACCGAAAGAGGTATGCGAGGGGTAAAGTTTTGAGAAACACGATGTCGTTAGTGGATATCTCGCTTTTGATTAAAATGTTGCTTACAACATTGTTTGATTCAAAGCTTTAATTAAAGATGTTGCTATTATTTATTTTATATGCATAGCATTAACCACCTGCACATTTAATTAAATTTATAAAAGTAATAATAATTTCAAAATAATTCGTATTTAGGATTTAAAAACAGATTACATAAAAGATTAGGCTTAAATAATACTAATCCAAAGTACCAAAAGCTACATCATTAGATCTTTCAGTTAAATCTATTATTTATATAAAAATAAAAACATGTTACACATAACATAATATTTTATCTTAAAGTTTTACACATTCTGCTGAAGCATTTCTTGAAATATCCAGTCTTAAATTTATTTTTCGGTGCACATATTTAATAAATACATCGGAGTTCTGGTGTTATTTGATTAATTTGGTTAAAAATAATGCATCTTAGTTCTTGTTTACCAACATAATTTTAATATTTTCCTAATCTATATACTTCTTTGCCAGTGCGGGTGTTCTGTGAATGATCGCACATTAGTTTGTATCTAACTGAATGGTAATATGATACAATAATGGGGATGTATTCATAAAGTAAGTTTATAATTAGTATGTTATAGTGAGTGTATACTTAATTGTTAACATCTTTAGTACTAATTAAAGTTTTCAATAGTTTTTTTTTGTGAACGTAGAATTTTTATATTATAACATTCTGTTGCTACCCCACAGATGAAACTTTTTCTTTTTAAGTAAACAACCCGAAGGTTAGTTTAATGTGATTTATATTCATCCAGCACTGTGATTGTACCCTATCTTTCAACTGAGTATCGTTGCCTGCACCATCTAGTGGAAATCTCATGTACAAGGGGAGTCCAAAGAGTGTGGTGATTTCTTGTTAGCTTCCGCACAGAATCTTTATGATCGAGCGTGAAAGGGTCTACCAATTTTGTTGGGAAAGGTATTATTTTACATACCTTCCAGGATTATTTTGCATGCCACAATCAACATTTGACTGACTGTTTTACTTCAGCTCCAAAAGAAATTGTGCTACGGATTAATTATTATCACTTAAGAAAAATTTGTCAACCTCGACTGGGTTTGAACCTATGACCATCGGGTACTGAGATGACCACTTTAAACACAAGACCACCAAGGATGTTTGATATATATATATGTGTGTGTGTGTGTGTGTGTGTGTGTGTATTCACTAAGATATTATTCTTTGAACTAATGAGCTATATATTATTGTTGTTGTTGTTGTTGTTTTGGTATACAGGCACAATACAGTAAATACATACAAAGGTATTAAAATACAAATGTCAATTTTTTTAGGTTTACTCTCAATATTTCTTAATGTTTGTCCCATTTATGTCTGTCAATGATTTTTCCAAGGTTAGCATAACTGTTTGTTACGTCTAATTTTTCATTACACTCACAATATGTTTACGTCAAGTTAAGTAAACAATAATTATAGTTTTGATGTGTAATGTTTACACTTGTATGGTGAATTATAGGAGAACATTATATGTAGAATTTTAGCTTTTCTTGAATTTATTATTAGATGAGAGTCATGAGTTAAAGTTTATATCTTGCTATAGTATTATTCTAGGTTGTATTATGGAAATACTCATGTGTAGCCAGTAATGAAATGTCTCTGTATATAGGTAACTGTTTCCATTCTTTAATCGTATTATGATTGTAATTACGTAAATTAAGTACAAAAACTGGTCCTAATGTTGAACCTTGTTGTACTTCTGTATTTTTAATGTTCGTTTTACATTTTTGTGTATTAAGTTTTACATAAAAAGTCTGTTTGTAAGTTAATCTTTAAACCATCCTATGTAAGGTCCTATAATTCCAATAATTTTGATAAATTCGGTAACATAATATATGCACTTCAAGAGTGTTAAACACCTTTCGATGTCAATAAATAGTTTCAAAACGTGCTTATTGTTATTTAGGGATTTGTTAATTTAATTTGAAAGGTGTTTTAGAAGATTTTTAGCTCTTTTATTATTTTGAAATCCACATTACCTTTTGTTTATTATATTGAGTTCATTTGAATATTCTGTCAATTAGCTAGACACATATTTTTCTAATACATTCTCAAAATTTAGTAGTAGTGCTATTTTTCTGTAACTAACAATCTAATTGACTTCCACCTTTATAACTGGTTATAATAACAGAGCATTTCATTTGGTTGCGTCAAGTGTCTGTTTTTATTGAGATATTTATTACTATGTCTATTATTGTATGTATTTAATTTGGGTCTATCTTTCATGTCTTTAAGGTTGTTATGTTATCAAAGCCTTTTTTTTAGCACCCCGTCTTACTAACCGTTTGGATTATACGCTTATGTACTAATTATACTAATGATTTTAGAGATTAGGAAGGCTATATTTAGAGGAAGTGTTACTCATATTTTCGTGGAGGGAAATTGGAAAACAATTTAGGAAAATCCACCCTTAGTACACCCAACCGAGATTAGAGCCTCAATCTCCCTGTAATCAGCAGTTTAGTCTACTGTGATAGTGGCACGTTAGACCACGTGGTGATTGAAGCAGTTTCAAAGCCTGGTGATTGGTTAAATTTCAGTGAGGAGATAATTTTCTTAAATTCTTTCATTTAATTAATTAGTTTTAATTAATTTTAATTTCTTCTAGGTATGAACAATGGAGTAATAATAATAATGATGATGATTATAATGGTGGTAATAATGTTTCTTCTACGTATGGGGGTAACAACAATAACAAGGGTAATTTTGCCGGGAGACATGTTGCGTGCTATAACTGTTCTTTATTTCCACTCCTACCGCGGGGGGGG